>JAUPMG010022238.1:0-15085 GCA_031762675.1 Pachysandra terminalis | reverse complement strand
CGTTTCTTCTTCCTTTCTTTCTTTCTCTCCCTATTCTCACAGCACACACACCCACCACGATTGTGTGGGAGGATGAGAATCAATACCCTCACCCCTCAATTCTCTCCCTCTTTCATCGTGCGATGCTGCCACCTCAATCCATGCACCTTGCGAATCCGTTCATGCAACTTTGCGTGAACGATTCAAACATTTTCAAATTAATTTCCAGCCATTACCCCACTCTAATAGTTATTCACACAAAACCCCACATTTAATTAAGTGATCTAATCTAACTCATTAGCTAATTAAATACATAATTATACACACATGCACATAATAATTAATTAATTTAAACAAGGAGAAACCCTTTTTAAAGTGTTCAGGTCACTACAAACCGATACCAAAATTTCGGCGAAATTAAAAACTATGAATGGGACTAAGGTGTCGAATCACACAACTTTCATATACCTAGTGATGTATATGTAATCAGACTAAGGTTCATGATAAGTTTATTTAACGCTCAATCTTATGAAGTTAAACTCATGATTGAGGAATGCATGAGTGGGAATATATGAATTCCTAGATGCTAGTGAGAGAACTACTATCGGTCACTAGTTAAAAAGGGTGAGGGTGATTAGTGTGCATGATAGGCACTTATGTTCATAGATTTTCCATGAGGCATGAAATATTAGATACAAGAGGCATGTGACCCATGGTGAGTCGGTATTAGGACTCGGGAGACCATGGAATGGTTGTAGTATGTGTTTTCACAGCTTGAGAGTTTGTACAGTTGTTGTAGGACATAACATCATGTCTGCATCTGTGCTTATCAGGGTGATCAGAATTGGGGGTCTAATGGTTAGATGCTTCATGGGTTGTCCCTAAAGAAAATAGATTAGGAAATTGAGTCTCATGGGTTGAAAGTTTCTAGAACTGCGATGTGCACGTGAATTGTCCGGATAATCTGATCCCTACTGTGGGCTATAAAGTGGGATTCGAGTGGCGTTTAATACTTGTCTTAAGTAAAATCGCTCTAGTCGACGAATATCCATAAAACCGATTAGATTGAGTTGGGTATCCCTTATATAAATACCTTTGCAGTTGCATCTATTATTTTAATATTACGTACCGTATAAATACCTTTGCAGTTGCATCTATTATTATAATATTATGTACCGTATTGTATGAATGTGTATATGTGGGCGTGCTTGGATGTGAACTTGTGAATGTGCATTTCATTTCATTCATTCATTCCATAATCAATGAGTAAGTGGTATGTGCGCATGTTGCATGCATCATTATAGCTTTGAAGTAATGGTACTTGTGATGAGGGTTGTAATTTCTTCTTTGTTGGCTTTTGAGAATGGAAGTTTCCTACTTACTGGGTTGTGAGCTCAGTCACCCCTTATCCTTTTCAAGAAAGGAGTTGAGAGTTGATAGGTTGATTCACTTGAGATGCATGTCGTGATGGAATTCAATTGACTATTTGATTCATTTGGATGAACTTATGAGAATTTTACTTTATTGATACTTTTGTTTTTAGTTGATTTTATTAGAATGCATAGAGGTGGAATTATTTTTGGATTGGAAAGGGATGTTATGAAATTTATAATTCCTGTACATGGAATGGATTTTATTTCACATTATGCTAGTTGAGGTTGTATTTCCGCTGCAAATTTTTTTTAAATGATAGTCAATTTGTACCAGTCAGATTATTGGGATTCAATTCTAGGTTGGGAATTGGGTCGCGTGCCTAGAAACTGTAATGTACATTTAATATTATGCTACGGATTTTGTCGTGGTCCTCCGCGATTTAAGGACGACACGTGTCTTTGACGTAAACCGGTTTCCTTTTCTTTTTTTTTTTCAACCATAGTCGGTATCAGGCCAGTAGCCCCACTCTTCCCCCTTCTTCTTCCCCTTTTTTTTTTCCTCTTCTTCTTTCTTCTTCCCCTTTTTCTCCTCTTCTTCTTCCCCTTCTCTCCATTCCTCTTCTCCTTTCCCACTTACCGGCTACTGCGGCATTGCCCAGCACCACCCCTTCATCCTCTCTCTCATCGGCTGCTGTGGCCATTGCCGCAGCAGCTCCACCCTCTCTCTCTCTCTCTCTCTCTCTCTCTCTCTCTCTCTCTCATTCCTGGTGCAACAACTCCCCTCCCTCCTTCCCCCTTCTTCTTCTATCATTTACTTCCTATGTCTTCCATCTTCCACTTCTTGTACAAACCAAAACAAAAGACAGACAACCAAACCAAAAAAAACAGAAAACAAAAAAACAAAATCCGAAAAATACCAAACATTGAAATTGAGTGAAATTCCCCAATTTTGGTACTTAATTTGGGAATTTTTAGTTAGTTTTGTGAGAGTTCTTTTGGTTATTTATTTATTTATTTTTGAATTTTTTTTCCTGGTTTTTGGGTGTTCGGTTCAAGAGAAGGGAAAGAAGAAAGAATTGGGGAAGGAGAAAGAAGAGGGGAAGAAGAAGAAGGGAAAGGAAAAGGAGAGAGAGCTATAGAGAGAGAGAGAGAGAGAGAGAGAAGAGGGAAAGGAAAAGGAGGGAGGGAAAGGCAGCGCTGCAAGCGGGTCGGTGCGCATGGATAAGGGGGAGTAGTGCAGGGTGCGTCGGTGCGAAGGGAAGAAGGGTAGCAGCAGGCATGCGGCGGTCGTGCATGAAGAAGGAGAAGAAAATGAAGTAATAGCAGGAGGGAGAGGGTGTTGCAGCGGGAGCGAGATGGAGCAGCGGAGAGGAGAAAAAAAAATACCGGCTTGGTAGGGCTCCCGCCTACCATAGCCACGTGTCATGATATGGTCACCCAGGGGACCTATATGGTTACCTGTGGGTGACCTCCTCACAACTCTTTTTTCGTGTGATAATCTACCTTGTAGCACTGTCATCAATAGTGATAGAGCACACCTCCTTTTCAGACCGTTGTTAGATTTTTTTCCTCAATCAATATGCTTGGAGTTGATGGTTTTGGATTTTTCATAGCTTTATTATTTCTTCTTTGTAGTAATGGTGATGCACAAATCGGTAAATAAGACCTATTTAGGCTGATTAAGTCGTTAATATCTTGACATGGTCGATTTGTGCTGGATAAGGTCTTTTCAGATTCGGAAATGTCCCAACCTCTCGCCTAAACTGAAGAAACGGTCGTTCGGGCAGCGCTACGTTGATTCCAACAAGCATGAAGTCTGAGATAGTGAATAGTAAGCATAAAGCGATATAAAGACATGAGATTTTACGTGCTTTGACAATACCGCCTACATCCACAAATTGCCATACAGCATTCATTCTTCTCGTTTCATTCTTGATAGATATCATTTACATGACACATTGTAGAAACAAATAGAAAAGAAAAGGGAGAAGACATAGAACTCTTTATCTTTTGATTCTTGAGTTTACCCCCTTTTGTATGGAGAGTTACCATCTTTCATATGAAGAGTCACCTTTCGTATGGCCGGCCCTCCTCTCCTTTGTGTCATTCCCTTGTCATTTTAAAGGCATATTGCTTGACATAATTCCTCCAAAAAAAACTGTCAAAGCATTGAATACTCAAATAAAAACTGTCAAAGCATTGAATACTCAAAAAAACCTGTCATAGCTTTAATGTCCCAAATAAACATATTTAGTCTAAAATATACAATAAAAATTCTACCAATAAAATAGTGCCACGTGTGCACTTTAAAAACCAGTCATCATCATTAGCCCCCTGCACTTCGGCTCTTTTAAAAGAGGCGTGAGTACATTTCGAAGATGACAATTATGCATTGAATACCTGAAGTTTTGTTCTTCTATAGGCCATCTCAAGTAAAGCTTCAGATGGTCTGAGATCCATCTCATGTAAAGTCTTAAAATACTTGTTTGATCACTTCGAAGGAATGTTTGTTTAAGGTCCATTTCAAGTAGATCCTTAGAACACTATTGATTTCGAAATAATTTCCCTAAATAGGTGGGATTTTCAAAATAGAACACTTCAAAGGTGGTCCTTCAAAAGAATATTGATTTGAGATCCTATCTCATGTAAGTCTCATAATACAAGAATACTTCAAAACTAAAGTCTGGGGTCCATCTCAAGTAGATCCTCAGAATACTTTATTGGTTTTGAGATAATACTCCTAAAATAGATGGGCACTCGAAAGCACTTCGAGGGTGGGCCTTCGAAGGAAAACTGTCTGAGGTCTATCTCAAGTAGATCCTCAGAATATATATTGGTTTCGAAATAATTCTCTCATCTCAAGTGGGCTTTCGAAACATGCTACTTCAAAGGTATACTCCTAACCTGCTTCAGAGATGATTGGATATCAGAGAATGTTCCCTTTAAATGCATACAATTTGTAACGTTATGATTTTGAGATATCATAACGATCATTTCGAATGGTTATCTCGAAAGGTGATTTTGAGATAGTAATACAATTATTTCAAAATACTAACTATCTTAAGAAATGACTTCGAGATAGCAAAATGTTCATCTTGAAGGACTATTTCGAATGAAAGAGATAGTTATCTCAAAGGGTAACTTCGAATAGAATACAAATTATCCCATCATGTGAGATATTAATTATGATGACGAATTGGTCATCTTGAGGTGACTAACCTTTAGATGACGAATTGGCCCTCTCAAGGTGGCTAACCTTTAGATTACTTCTTATGAAGTAATTAATGTCTCATATACATAAGATCATAAGAATTCTTAATCAATGGATTTCTAAACTATAACACTTCAAAATTGGGATTTCGAAGAAATGTTAGTTTGAGGTTTCATCTCAAGTAAGCCTCAGAATATATTGTTTCAAGATAAAACTCCCAATACAGGTGAGCACTTGAAACAGAATACTTCGAAAACTTTCGAAGGAATACCAATTTGAGGTCCCATCTCATGTAGGCCTCAAGATATAAGATCATTTCGAAGGTAAACCTTCAAAGGAATATTGGTTTAAGGTTTATCTTAAGTAGATCCTTAAAAATATGATTTCGAATATTTTCCTTCATAAGGATACTGATATAAGGTTTTCTTTAGAATATTACTAGATCACTTCGAAGATTTTTCTTTTAAGGAATTCTGGTCTAAGGTTTTCCTTAAAATGTTTATAAATCATTTAGAAGATTTTTCTTTAAAAGAACGTAGGTTTAAGGTCCATCTTATGTAGATCCTTAAAATACTTTGTCTAGGGTCTATTTCAAGTAAATCCTTAGAATTCTTTGTTTAAGGTCTATCTTAAGTGGATCCTTAAAATATTTGGTCTGAGGTCCATCTCATGTAAAGCCTCAGAATATATATACTGAATGTTTTTAGGGTTATCCCTTCAAAGTATACTAGTCTGAAGTTCATCTCAAGTAGATCTTCAGAATGCTGATTTGAAGTCCATCTCAAGTAAATCCTCAGAATATAAGAATATTTTGAAGATAGTCCTTCGAATGAATACTAATTTGGGGTCCCATCTCATGTAGGCCTCAGACTTCATGAATACTTCGAAGGTGTGCCTTCAAAGGAAGACTGGTTATTTCGAAAATGTATTCTTAATTTAAAGACCTTTCAAATAAAATATTATTATTGAGTCAAATCAATTTTAGAATTGAATCATCATTAATATTGGTCTGAGGTCCATCTCAAGTAGATCCCCAAAATATATATTGATTCGAGATAATACTCCCAACACAGGTGGGCTCTCGAGAATACTTCAAAAGTGGACCTTCGAAGGAATACTGACTTGAGGTCCATCTCAAGTAGATCCTCAGAATATATATTGGTTCGAGATAATACTCCCTATACAGGTGGGCGTTCGAAGGTCTTCTAAGATTCTCCCAAAACGGTTGGGCGATCGAAATATAACACTTCAAAGGTACATTATTTCTAAGTCTTTCGAATGAGATATATAATTTTATAATTGATCATGCTAGATGGTACGTTCTTATTGGATCAAAGAAATTTCAAGTTGACTCATTGTCATTACAGGAATCAAGAATTAAAGATTTTAATAAACTCGAAGAGCTATCCCCTCATACCTAGGTTTCGAAATGACAGAGATATTCTCAGCACATGTGGGCTTTCTGTTAATAGCCTGAAGCATGAGTAGATATCCACTTTATTTGACCTGCTATACTCAAATTGAGATATTAAAAAAATTCTTACATAGGCATTATATATGCTGGAAATTTAAAACATATAGGGTTTGAGCCCCTTTGATAAGTAAATATCACAAGTATATGAGACGTAAGCCTATAGCAAACGAATACTGCAAGTATATATAAGATCAAAGAGTAATTCTAACTTTTAATAAACATTCCTAAGGGAATTCTTGACATATAATACTTCGAAGATGGGCCTTTAAAAGAATACTGGGCATGAGGTTCTATTTCAAATAAGCCTCAGAATACTTACTGGACACGTCGAAAGTAGACTTTCGAAGAAATGCTGGTCTGTTTAGAGCTTTAGAATTCTTTGTTGAATGCTTCGAAGATGCGAAAAGGTACTGGTTTGAGGTCCTATCTCAAGTAAGCCTCAATATATATTAATTTTGAAACAATTCTCCCACCTTTAGTGGGATTTCGAAATATACTGCTTCGAAGGTATACTCCCAACATACGTGGGCTTTCAAAGAAATACTTAGAGTTTCAAAGGCATATTCTTCTTCGAATGAAATATATAATTGGATCGCATCTATTTTCAAAATGACTTGTCATTATGTGTGCGCCCCCAATTACATAGTCAAGCATTTCATATATAAAAGATATGATGCATAGAAGTATTAAATAATTGCTATGCAAGTGATTCAAATTTGTAATCTCGAGTAATATCTGAATCTGTACACGAATAGAAAGAACTCGAGAGCTAATTACAAAATTAGTTGCATTGTATTTTTCTTTTCTTAAAATGAAAACCACTTATGTAATGATATTGTTAGTGTAAAATTGCAAAAATGGCACTTTATCACTAACTTTCAAAATTAACAAATTAAAGTTATTTTGTATTGAGTGCACACTCTTCAATACATTTAAATAGTCATTATGATAGCAAATAAAAATATTCTTATTTTCTTATAGGAAGAAAATATATACATATCAATTCAAGAGAAAGAAATATACTTGTGAAATATTTCCCAAATTTTCATTGTTTCATATAAATGATTTATAAACATCAAAGAAACCAATGTTGATTGAATAGGTTTCAGATGTTCAACTTATAGTAATAGAGACCAGGCTCTACATAGAATAAAATAATTTAGCATCATTCCTGGCTTAATGCACTACCGTCTATACTTGGCACAAAAAATGGAGCAGAATGGAAGACTTACACAAGATACCTTGTCAGGCTATTGATCAATCAAATCAATTTTAATGACCCTACTTTTATAATATTCTCTTTCATATGTCTGTAATCATTCCAGAAAAGCTCCTCTTTGAGCAAGGGTAACAAGATTTCAAGGAGAAAGTAAAATTCCGAGAGTGAACTCGAGAGTTCAAGGAGTTGAATGTAAGAGCTCGAGGGATGAGCTCGAAGGAAAAGCTCATCTACTTTTCTTCTCTTTTTCTCATTGAGAAATTGAAGTCTCAAGGTACAGAAACAAAAATATGAGAGTTCATTTACTCTTTCAAATCCACGATGACACATTCATGCCAATTATAGATTCTAAAAAGTATTTCAACTTATAGTAGTTTATTTAACAGGATAATGACATATCATCTCTAGTTTATTTGAACTTGGTCTTCATCGTTATATACTTGAAAGATACTTCCAATTACTTTGAAAGATGAATTTTGAATGATTCTAACCTCTCAACATATAGGGCCTTTTGATTTTCCATATACTTAATTTCAAACCTTTATTGGAAACTTGTGTGAATCCATATATGAAAGAGCCTGACAAAATGAGACCGAGTCAAGTCTAGCGACATGGTGCCGAGCTCAGATATAAAGAGAGTTCGAAGTGGATGACACGTAAAGAGGATTTTCATCCAAAGAAAAAGGGTATTATTATAATATATTCCTTTTGCTTAAGCATTGACATTGATTATACATGCACACTTATTCCATGAAGAAAGGCATTTATATTGATTATATATATATATATATATATATATTTTCTTGAGAATTCAATTGACCTGAAGACTTTAATAGCTGTCATAATAATAAAATAATGGCTTGAAAGTAATGAAGAGCAGTTGTTATAAATGTTATAAATGACTTGTCCCTTGAGAAAGGAAATAAACTAGCAAGTGAATAAGACTTGCTTTTTAGTAAATAAAACCTCCAAAATGATGGAGTTCGAAAGAAGAAGAACTTGACAGTCCTCAGAAAACTCAAATGGGGCTCGAAAGGCACTCTCGAAGGGAGATCACTCGAAAGTATACCTCGAAGAAGTCCGGTGGGAACTCGAAGGGAGATCTCGAAAGCTGATCCTGAAGGAAGATCTCGAAGGACACAGCCTATGTGAATGTATTCCTTAGCTAATATTTTTTTATCATCAAAATATTAATTTTTGTTGCCACAGCCTCCATCCTAGGTTTTCATGGAAGGGGGAAAAAAGTTTGAGGGATAACGGGGAAAATACATGAACTAAGCAATAGCAAGCTTCGGATTATGCAAAAATACCAAACTTCAGATGTTTGCATAGTACATACAAATTTCACGATTTTCATTTTTATTCATACTCCCTCAAGGAAATGTATACGCTCTACATTCATATCCCATAGGACAATTAGCAAAGTCGCATCACTTGGGAATGGTCCAAGCAACTTCCGGTCTGACTCCAGAATTCTTGACAGTGTTGGAAAATAGAATAGCACAAAGGCACTTAGGACTCTGCTCTTTGACAGGAGCTCGACAAGAGAAGACTCAAGGCTTGAAGAAGAGTCCAAGAGAAAAGAAAATTGAGAGCTCAAGGGGTGCTTGAAAGGAAGCTCAGGAGAGGCGATTTTTCTATGTAAATGAGTCTTCGAGTGTTTCTTATTTTCTGCAAGTTTTGATGGCTTCGTTTGCCAAAACCTCAGCTCTCTCAAATTTATTTTTTTTATGGGATTTATTAGTTTCGAAAACCATTCCTATAAAAATGATCTCGATAATCGAGATGGGTCCCACACTCGAGGGGCGATCTCGAAAGAGAAATAGAGATTCGAAATGTTAAAATGGGTCCCACACATAGGATGTAGGAATTCGAGAGGAGAATTAGGATTTCAAAATATTAAAAATCGAAAGAGACATACATCTCTAATTAATGCTTTTCAGAAAGGCTGATAAGGTCATCAATACATGTCTCATTTCATTATTTTTTTTTTTTTTTACAGATAAGACAAGTGGTTCGAAAGGTAAGCCAAAAGAGAAATTCAAATGAGACAAAAGATGCTGAACTGGGATTTCGAGTTACATATTTTTATCTTTGAAAGGTAGCCAACTCAACCCCTACTTATGCTCATATTTCATAAATAACTTATTTCTTTACTTATGAAATTATATTATTCATAAGGTATACAGACTTTCGGTTGTCATTGTAATTTTCAATATATCAGGACCTTATCAATAAAATATGCAAACATATTTTTTTTTTGGTAAAATACACAAACATATATATGCAGACATATAAAGAGAAAAGAGATGAACTCAAGATTTCACGTGTCTGTTTTTTTTTAATAAAAGACAACCAATAATAAGAAGTGAATGTTACACACTTATTATGAAGAGTGTGATGATCTGAAAAATACCTATTAGTTGGAGGACATAGAATGAACATCCCTAGCGAAGTTGCCAAAAATGATGATGCACAAATCGGTAAATAAGACCCATGTAGACCGATTAAGCCGTTGATCTCTTGATATGGCCTATTTATACCGGATAAGGTCTTTTGAGATTCGGGAATGTCCCAACCGCTCGCCTAAACTGAAGAAACGGCCGTTTGAGCGGCGCTACGTTTATTCCAACAAGCATGAAGTCTGAGACAGCGAATAGTAAGCATAAAGTGATATAAAGACACGAAAGTTTACGTGGTTCAGCAATACTGCCTACATCCACGAATTGCCATACAGCATTCATTCTTCTCATTTCATTCTTGATAGATATCATTTAGACGATACATTGTAGAAACAAATAGAAAAGAAAAGGGAGAAGAGATAGAACTCTCTATCTTTTGATTCTTGAGTTTACCCCCTTTCGTATGGAGAGCTACCATCTTTCATATGAAGAGCCACCTTTCGTATGGACAGCCCTCCTCTCCTTTGTGTCCTTCCCCTGTTCTTTTAAAAGCATATTGCTTGACATAATGCTTCCAAGAAAAACTGTCAAAGCATTGAATACTCAAATAAAAACTGTAATAACTTTAATACCACAAATAAACATTTTTAGTCTAAAATATACAATAAAAATTCTACCAATAAAATAGTTCCACGTGGCACTTTAAAAACCAGTCATCATCAGTACCTACTAAGGGAAGTCATTAATTATTTCCTTTCTCTAGCTTTGTCTATAAGTGGGTTGGATTATCATTCTCGAGAATAGTTTATTGAAGAGAAGCTTCATCCATCTAGCTTTCTTTCTCCAGGGAAGAACAAGGATTTGGTCTTTTGTCTTGGGTTGATCTCCATTATCATGATGAATCCACCTCCTCTGTTTTTCCTCTTCTTCAGAATCAACGTACGCGGTATGCCCATTTTCCCTTTTGGTTCTCAATACACCATCACTCTTATTATGCTTACTTGCAACCCCTTTATCAGCCATAGTGATTCTTCATTGTTGAAGTTAACAACAAAAGAACAACTTCTTCTTTTCTATTTTTTTTTTTTTTGATGAATAATGCGGTGTATATATATCAAGAGAAGAGAGAGTACATCAAGAAAGAGCAACCACCAAGTGAGTGGTCAAAAGGATAATGCATGAGCAAAGATCAAAGATCAAAAAGTAAAGAAAAAATAGGACAGGAATGGGGTACGCATAAGGTATAGGAATCTAGTGTCTTGCAATCTCAACCGCCTTCCAGCCACTTCACGAAAATTAACTCCTTAAGTAGTGTGTTCCTCGTAACTCCCTCTCTAGCTAGACTATCTGCCTCTCCATTAGCACTCCTAAGGACATAGGAAAATGAGATATTCATCCCCTCCACTAAGGAAAGTGCCAACCGAAAGATGTGTGGTAACCTCCAAGACCGACACATGCGCCCTTTCATCCAAGATATCACTGTTTCCGAGTCACCCTCAACCATTAAGTTATAGTAACCTTTCTCTCAAGCCTCCCTCAAACCCGTAACCACAGCCAGAAGCTCAGCTCTCATAGCATTGCCCTCCCTTACCAGACCGAAAAGACCATGTATAACTTTTCTTCTATGATCCCTGAAGACACCTCCAATCCTTGATATCCCCCAAAGCATGATTCGTCAAAACTAAGCTTAATGAGCCCCACCTCAGGGGGACACCGGCTAATCTCGCAACAAAGGAATTCATGCGAAGCATAACCATACACCTCCAATCTTTAACTACCTCCAGGGATGTTAATCCTCTGAGCTCATCTCTAACACACACCCAAGAAGCTGCCATAATTGATGCTGACTCAATCACATCCAATATGCTCGTCAATCTGTCCTCGAAAATCCTCCTACTTCTCTCCATCCAAATAGCCCAAAGTATGGCAACGAATAGGGTCCTATACAACAACCTTCCACATTTCCCGGGGGAAGGGAACGTCCATTGCTCCATCAATAACCGGATATCATATGGAATCACAAAACTAAACACCTTACCCAAGAAGCTAGCCCTTATCTCCCATTCAACAATGGGTGAAGAGGTCATCAATCGTCGGCTCACTCCTACACATGAAACACATTTAGGGGGATAAAGTCAAGTATGATCTTCTCCTTTGGAGGATGTCCCGAGTGTTAATTCTTTTGAGCATCACAATCTAGACAAAGGCCCTAACCTTAGGAGGAACTGCCGACCTCCACAAGTACCTAAAAGGAAACGAATGGCATGGAGTGGAATGATCAACCCATAAGATCCGAAGAAAGGAACCGGAGGAAAAAATTCCTCTCTGATCATGGATCCAAATTCTGCAGTCCGCGACACATGGATCGATGAAAACATCCTTCAGTACATTAAGAAGAGAAGATAACTCAGAGAGATCTGATCTGCTGGCCGAAGGTCTTGATGAAAAGATAGGTTCCACACTAGCTCTGACGGTAACCACGATAGTACCTCAAGCACCACAACATTTTTAAAGTAGCCAATTGAAAAGGCCAAGGATGGAGATTGGATAGGGTATCATTTAGCCACCAAAGATCTAACCAAAAATGAGTTTTAGACCTTGAACCTACGGAAAAACGAAGATGAGGATAAAAGGATAGGGCTAAGTCAAAAATAGCTTTCCACACACCAGAACCGGACACCCTCATCACAGGGTTGATATCCCAACCATTATCATGATGACCATAACAACTTGCAATAACTTTACACCACAAATGATCTCTCTCCACACTAAAACGCCAAAGCCACTTAGCCAGGAGTGCCTTGTTTCTGGAAGCAATGTTCCTAATATTTATGCCACCTTCCCTTTTCTCACAACATACCGCCTCCCATTTAACTAAATGATCCTTCCTACCACTCCTCATCCTCATAAAAATTCTCTTTGATATTTCTCAAAATGCTTGATCGGGTCAAGACACTTGAAGATGGATAGGTAATATAACATAACGTTAGCTAAGGCTGCCTGGATCAAGGTAATCCTACCACCAAGAGATAAGTAGTTCTGTTTCATTAATCTAGCCTCCTCTCCACTTTCTCAATGACAGGATCCCAAAAATTGCAAAACCTAGGGCTGTCCCAACTAGTAGATCTAAGCCCCCTTCCCGTAACCCAATCCTCGACACTGAAATTCTCTATATGATTTTTTTGAATCTATCCTTTCTCACTTACTTCGCATAGCAAAAGAAAATCCTCATCCTATGTCTATGGGTGTTTGTATCAGGAGATGGAAGAGAGGAAAACATATTAAAAGTGACCCCCAAGTAAAATGGTAGTACCTAAAAGGAGAAACATTAGTGAATTTTAGAGAAACAATCATGAAGTATGGAACATAATATCCATAAAGAGAGACTACATAGATGTTGGATGAAATGGCCAATTATATTAAAAGAGTAGGGAAAGAGGTCCTAGGAGAATTTAGAGGTAAAATTCACTCCAAAAAACAAATTTGGTGGTGAAAATGATGAGATTCAAAAAGCTGTTCAAGAAAGAAGCTTTATTGTAAGACTTGGCAAAGAAATAAAAGCTAAGAAAACATAGAAAAATATAGAAGTGCAGAAAAAGAAACAAAGAAGATATGTAAGATCCAGTAAAATCCATAGGGTGAAAATTGTAATTACTTAAGAAATTAGGGAGTAATTTTTAATTTTAGGATAGCTTAATATGTTTGACTTTGACCAGTTGCGATTGGTGTAGTGTATCATAGGACACCATGTGCAACACACTTAATTATAACTCTCTCAAGTTATAATGTGTGGCTAGGATTATGTAGGAGATTATAATCTAATCTAAGGGCTATGAAATTAGATAACTTAAACTAAATTTTGACAGACTATAAGAAGTAAGATAAACACAAATTGAATCAGATTAGACTAAGAGAACATAACCTAATCGACTACTTTGTTTTATTCAAAATGTTTGAGAAGGGAGAATAGAGGAACAATCATACAAGGGAGAAGAGGTGAAGTTTGAAGCACGGATTGAAGAAGTTGTAGAGTATTTCAGCCATTAACGAAGAAGGAAGTAGTGTTCTACTCAGCAAGACCTACAATCTAAGGTGAGTATTCAAATAAACTATTAGTTTTTATATGGTATAGGTATATATGTCATATTCTATGCGTATGATATAACCTATCGCATCTATTTCGTAATACGTACATATATTAAATCATGTCTAAATTTATGTAAGTACAAAGTATGTTTCGATGGGTTTATAGTTTTAGAAGTATTCTTGACTATGAATCTAAGTATGCTTTTAACTATATGTTAAATGATGATTGTTGGTATATAAATTATTGGGTTTTGTAAAGAATTCTATTTTATGATGTGTGATATAATTATATGTGTGTGAGTGTGTGTGTGTGTGTGCGTGTGTGTATGAATTGATGTTGTTTTTACTTCAATTCTGTGTGTTTGTGTACCTTCGGTATACCTGTCAGCATACTGAAGAACATACCGAGATTTCTGGGTAGCTTCAGCACACTCCTCGACATGCCAAAGCCTGTACCGAAATGGATTATGAGAAATTGGTGATTTGGGTTGGTGTACCAAAATATTTCGGCATATCGAAGGATTTACTGAAATCTCTATGTGAAAATATGTGTGAATAAGGTTGATCTAACGAACTGCGCGGCATACCGAAATGGGTCTACCGAAAGCCTTCAACATACCTTTTGCAAGGGGGTTGGCATACCAGAGTTTGGGAAGTTGGTCCAATGACCATGAAATTTTATAGATTGTATTCAAATACATTAGATAGATGGAATATGAAGTTTATGAATGATTTGATAGGTATTTTATATAGTTTTGCTTACAAATGAGATTATGCCTATGTTTGAATGACAAGTGGATTTTGTTTTAGTCTTAAAGCATTGGAGGCATGTGTACATTGTGCTTATAGTTTCATATCATATATGTTTCATTGATAATATTGCTTTTATAAGAGATTGCATATGTGACTCATGCATTGGCATATTTCATGAGACTTGAGCATTGTGACTTTGATCGAGTCCAATGAGTTTTGACTGGACACCATGATTCCTTGATGAGGAATTGATAGATATAATATGAGAGGATATTGTAGTGGTGAGTTACAATATGAGTGAGATCTATTAGTCCCGGATGGGCTATGCTTGCTCACTCCCAAGTGCAGGAGTTCGAAGAAATATAATTCTCGGGAGTCCGAGGTTGAACCACAGAGAACACGAAATTCAAGACAAAAGAGTGTTAAGAACAATTATAGTAGTGAAAATTACTGGTAATTAAAAGAGAATAATTAAGGGATAAATAAAAGTAAATAAAAAGGTTTCAAAATTAATGGAGAAAATGCACAGGCATCGGGACAGTTCCTTGAACCGGTATGAAATTCATTGTAACTCGGACATATTATATG
>JAUPMG010022227.1:0-15086 GCA_031762675.1 Pachysandra terminalis | reverse complement strand
TTGCATAAAAATAGGAATTGGTTTATGTATCCATCGTTTTCCTTGCGTATCCACCGTATCCATGATTTTTATAGGCGCATCCAGCGTATCCGTATCGATACTCGATACGTATCCGTTTTCGAGCCGACCGATACGCTACCTCGATACGATATTTTGAACCATGTTGCTATTATGTTAATTAGTCATAATACACATTGTACACCTATTTTGCTTGCTTAGTTAATGAGCACATTTTCTCACTTGCACAGCATTAGCTTCATGACCTTGGATTTGGTCTGAATGCCTTACCCTTGATATGAATCTATAATTCTGGATTTCAAGATGATTAAGAGAGTATTATGATCTGGAAATCATAATAGGGAGGAGACTTATATTTCCTGTGTTGAGGGACTAGTTATCCCAATATATCTACTTTTTTGTCCTGTGGATTACAAGGAGTGAAATTCTGTTGGTCATTGATAAGTATGATTCCCTGAGGAGATTTCACATCGGTGATGCTTTGGATTTTCCCTTGATAAAAAATAAGTGGGAAATTGTGCCCTCTAGGTCGAAGCCCCTTAAAACTATGATGTGCACATGGAATATCTTATCTTTGAGAGTTGCCCTGTATGGGGGGGATGGTTCGTTAAGACATCTTGCTCAAGGAAGGATCGATCCCGTAGGAACTTATTTTATTAATAAACCTAAAAGCTTGCATTGCATACTAGATTGCTTGTTTTAGATCACACTTGGTGATTATACATGATAGATGCACATCATTCATGCATTTATTAAAACTTGACCTTATGCATATTTAGCACAAATTACATGATTCACTTGCATATTCATCATATATCTCATAATCACTTGCATATTCACCACATACTACATGATTCACTTGTATACTGTTTATATGGATTACCATTGAAAAGTGGCATTGTCCCTACTTCAATCTTAAATATTTTTAGACTTGTTTACTTACTGGCTAAGTGTAGCTTACGCTTTCAAGCAACCATAATTCAAGAATTATAAAGGAGGATGACATGGACTACGGATACCATGCCATGGAACAAAGTTTTGACGAAGTTACTGATTTTATTGAGGAAGCTAATTAGGGAATTTATTAGGGATTTTACTAGCTTTTGTTGGCCTGCATGCCAAAATTTACTATTGGCTCTTGTTAAGCCTTGAGTTTGATTGAGCATGAAACTAGAGGATTTTTGTTTTATTTCCGCTGCATGTTATGATTGATTTGGTTGTAATAGCTATATTTGACTTATTTTCCAGAAATCAATTACATCTCGAATTTCTTTTCATGGTTTGGCAATGTATTGACTACCACTCCCAGGTGGAATGGGGTGAGGATCATATTTCAGACTTCTTAGGGACTCCTTTGAGATCTCTTAAGTTTGAGATGTGACAAATAGATTGCTCAAAAGTCTATAAGAACAAGAACTGAATGACGTGTTCCATAAAGCAACGTTCCGTTCTTATCACCATCATACCTGATAAGAGAAAAATCCCCTTAGATAAGATATACATCATATGTATAAGCAGCTGAGGTTTTAACATGTGAAGAAATTGGGAATTCATTGCAATCTTCTTTACGGCAACGAGTCATTCGAGTTCTGCAAGCATTCCTCTGGCTTTCATCCTCTTCCAAAGGATCCCCTTTTGCTAGTTCAATCCATATTCCTTTAGAAGAAACCAGAGTAACCCTATACCCTTTCCAAGGTGAACAATGTATTTAACGAACTTGCTCATTTGAAAATCTTAATGTACAAGAGTCCCAGTAGGTGGTTCGGTTTTCATGATCAATCATCCATGTAAAGAAGAGTTCCTCATAGGATCTTCTAAGGTTCTGGGTCAAGTAACCAATTCGAGTGCTATTGAATTGGACTTTAGTGAGAGAAACCCGCTTCCTTCGAAGTACTCTTCAATAAAGTGTACAAATAGATCCCACGAATCCACGTCTATCATTCGAAGGAGACATACAGGAAAGGTAATAATATGCCTTCGAATGACTCATTTTCAAGGATTCCCTCAAAGTTAGTGAAAGTCGTTATTCGAAGGAGTTTCCTAGGGAAGAGCAAAGCGTACTTCGAAGGTTCCTTTAATAAGGACTCATTTGAAGTCAACCGAATGCAAGGTTTATTGTGGGTGACTAACCCTCATTTTATGTCATTCGAAGGAGACATATCCCTTTAGCCACATGAAAAGGGAGACTAACCCTTAGTCTATTTCAGGGTAACTAACCCTTGATGAATTGACCATCTCAAGGTGGTCAGCCTCTGGTTAAGATGTATAGTAACCGCCTCTTCCTGTAAGGTTTCCTTCACTACAGGAGTTAACATTTTAACCAACGGTTTAACCTTTGATCAGGATGAGGTGACTGCAGATCTCATATCAGGCCAAAAGACCATCAGTACTGTTGACGTGGCCCAATAGGGGCGCAGGGCGCCGTTTCGGCATTCACACGCGGGAGTTAGTGGAGGGAGCAAGTAACTACTTTACGTATGATGTGATATATGCGGTTGTACCTTAAAAGTGTACACACGCATTTTAGGATCATGCCGCATGTCCAGAGGCATTATTTAGACCGTCGAATCATCAATAGCCCCCCGGTCTCTGTTTTTTATGCTAAAGATAAAAACCAGGAGATTGTACCTTGAATTGGCGGGCATTAAATGGTGTATCCTTCGTGAAACTGCACTTTAAAAGCAAAGACAGCAGACGTATCTGATTACATAAAATTGGCATGATTATATCCCATGAACGTATGTGAACCGCCAGGGCATTTGAACTTTTTATTGGAAATTGGAGAGACTGCTTCTATTTGTATAAGTAGAGATCTTCACAAAGAAAGTAACCTTCTGCAATCTTTGAGATTTCTTGCTTTTTAGCCTTCTTGATTCCCTTTCTTTTCTGTGCTCTTTGCATTTTTAAAAGAAAAGCTTCAAGAGTTCTGTAATGGCTTCTTCTAGTGTCATGATCTCTGTCGCAGCATCAACCAGTTCTGCTTCTCCATCGGTTCAAAGGGCAGCTGAGCTTGGAGTCTACAAGGGCATTTCTGGAGAGCCTTTGTGAGTCAAGAGATTCTTCATCTAGACGAGAATGACGACCCTCACAGTCCCTTTAGTGATGGAACTGAGAGCGCCACCATATTTCCTGTTGTGGAAAAGGTTCCATACTTTAGGATCAACAGGGGTGACTATCCCTTGTCCGAGATTAGATTTCGTTCTCACTTCAACCATCCGGCAAATTAGGTGTCTTGGTGCGAGTACATTCTCAGCAACTCGACTTCCGCAATATTCTGGAGGCTGCTGGTGTTCTAGAAGCTATCCAGTTCTCTATGGGAGTTTTCCATAGGGATTATACTGGCCTGAAGAGCCCGGTCCTTCAGTGGTCACCCGTCGACCAGGTTTTTGTGACGGCCTTTAGGGAGATAGCCCCAACCTTAGAGGACGTGGAGGTCCTTCTAAGTCTACCAGTACTAGGGACTGTGAACCCTAGCTAAGTCTAACTCACTCCTGAGGAGTCTGCAGAGGCTCTTTTGAAGAAGTGTCTCAAAAAGTCCCTACGCAAGTCAATGGTGCAGCCGTGAGGGGACGGAAACAGCTTTAAGTACACCTTTAAGGGCTGGCTCAGATACTTTTGGCAAGAAGATGAGAAGGTGCACAAGAACACCCAGTCCATCAAACGGTATTGGGATGAGGGTCTGAACAGCCATGTTCACTTGGAAGCCTTTTTGAGTTATTGGCTTTCAAGGTTTGTGATGGAGGGTTACCCCACTGATAGGGTAACTAAGAGGGTTTTTCCCTTGGCAATCAAAATAGCCAGAGGATTTAGAGTGCCATTGGCCCCTCTTCTTGGGGACGTTATATGAGCACCTTAACCTGCTATGTGAAGACCTGACGAGGAGCCGCAACGAGCGTTTGGTGGAGACTTTGGCGGACGCTAATTTTCTTCAGATGTTCTTGTGGGAGCATTATTGGAGATATGCTCACCTCTCCTTCGAACGTCTGGAGCAGAGGTTGGAAGAGCTCAACGTCGTCACCACTCCATGGGCGATGATATGGTCTCGTATTGAGCCACAAGAGTCTGTTCCTATGGCTCCTTTGAGTATCGTCCCTATCGCTAAGGATCTGTACAAATTCTTCAGTCCGTCGGGACTTTATTGGAGGACGAGACTCCGGTGAAGGTGAACAAATGGCCTACTTAGGGCTGGGGAGAAAGACCCTTTGGTGATAGTGCACCCAGGCTACCCTATGGGTACAACCTATGGAATGGGAAGTAAATACCCCCCCCCTACAGCCCTCACCGAATACTCTAACAAGTTGGCATGGATCAGACAACGCCCAAGAAGACTTTGGTGCATTTGGATGAAGAAGGCACTATTATTGGTAGTGTAGGCCTTCGATTCTCCTCTGTCCCTGGTCATCAGTCGTTGTCGGAGAATTGGGCAGTACGTCCCGTCCCTCGCAATAAAGATGGCAGGGCATCTTTATTCTGGTTTTCCTACTGGGCTGCTGTGATGCAAAAACTGCGTAACTTCAGCAAGAGCTCAACACAACCGTCTACAGCTAGATTCCAAGCTTCTGGAGAGTAGCAGTTGAAGTCTGGTAGGAACCACTCTCCTTCTAGTGGCTTTGCAGCTCCTACTATCTACCTTTTGCCTAATCACATCCTCATTGAGGATGTATATCTAGAGGTTGAAGTTGACTCAGTAGAGGACTCTGCATAGGTACGTGAGAAAGAAGGAGAAAAGGAGGATGAATTTGAAGTTCCTTTGGCCCAAATGTTGGTGCCAAAAGGTAAGCGAAGTCAGCCTTCGCGGGGTTCCTCCGTCCCCTTTAAAGAACGTCCTTCGAAGGACAAGACAAGCATCCCTCCCAAGGGTAAGGCAAGCAGTACTTCAAAGGTCCAGACAGGTGGTACTTCGAAGGTAATTTATTTACTTGTCCCTTCTCTTACCAACCTTTTTTGTCTTTTTGCACTTTATGTCCAGGTGTTCTAATCTTGGCTTTATATCCTCTTTCAGAAGAAGCCATCTGTGAAACCTGGGAAGGGCCACAAGGAAAGTGGTCCTACTACTGTTAAGGCGGGCCCTGTACAAATAAAAGAGCCTTCAGTGCAGCCACCACCTTCAAGGCCAACTCCTTCAAAGCGAAAGGAGCCAATTCTTCATACTCTTGTTAGAGCTTCTATTAGGATTGTTGAGAAGGCCGCAACAGTTATTTGCTTTTTTTACTTCTCATTCGTAGGATTTCTTGTTGATTGGTTCCTTCCCTAACTTTGAGTTTACTTGTGTGTAGTCTCCGCTTCCATCGAAGAAGAGCACGAGATGCGACTAAGACGTTCTCAGCCTGGTCTCTCTCCAGGTGCAACATTGCATATTAGTAGTGGGGTTGCTGGAGATGGAGAGTGGTGGAAGAAGAAGCTACAGTTCCACCTGCACTTCCTCCAACCCAACCGTCATTGACTTCCCTTCTTCTGGTAATCAACTATACTCAGCTTTTGTTGAAATTGATGTTTCTTCATTCCTTCATCTTAACCAATTTGTTGTTGATCTTTGCAGGGGGAAGATGACTTGACTTCTCCGACTCCTACGAATATTAGAGAAGGGGCAGAGAGCCTTGTAATAAGCACAACTGAAGGGGTTGCTGAAGTTGCTCCGCATGTAGCCGTTGACGGTGAAGGCAAAGACGTTGCTAAACCTTCTACTGTTCAAGAGGAGGCTGCAATTGTACAGAATGAAGCAACTCCTCCTTCTGACGAATCTACTCCTCCGGTTCCCACTTTATCATATCTCGAAATACCCAAGCTATACCTCCCACTCGCCTGTATCAATCCTTTGCCTTCATCAGATCCTGGGTCTTCTTCTGCTGCTAAGAGAAAGAGGATCAACTTCAAGGTGTCTCCATCAAAAAGAAGACGTGAAGCATCATCTGATGGAGTACCTTCAAGTCATCCTGTGATGGTGAACGATTACCTCGTAGCAGAGGATAGAGCCTATTGGATGGATATCATCAAGGAAACATTCGGCGAAGTGGCTAATGAGGCCCGCCTTCCCAGTATCACACTTCGGAGCAATGGCTATGACGAACTGTGTAGACTCTTAGAGATCATGAGTCGTAAGAACAGTCATAATGTTACTGCTGATGATCTCAAGAACTGGGAGGCAATTACAACATCTCTGAAGACCATGGGCTTCTGGATTGAGTGGTTGGAGCACCATATGGAGGAGCTGAAGGAAGAGGAGAATAAACGTGCGAAGTTCAAGGAATTTTCCACAGTTTTGACGGGGAAGACTCAAAATCTTAAGAGGTTGGAGGAGGTTTTCGCGACAGGGAGAACACTGATTGAAGAACTGAATGAAAGGTTGAAGCTAAAACAGGCACGTCAGGAGGTCAGGACCAGGGCAATTGCAGCCAAGAAGGAAGAAATTGCTGCCATGGACGTTGCTTTAGTCGATACCTACGCCAACATGCCCAGTGTCAAGGCTGGGCTTGCTTAAAGGAGCGTTCAAAGGCCTGACTGACAACTATCCAATTCTTAAGTCTCTTAGTCTATCTTCTTCCTTTCTTCTGTTGTATCTTTTCTCTCTTTTATTTCTTCTTTCAAATGTAAAGGGACAAAATTTTTTGTAAATGAAGGCTTGTGTATTTAATAAAAATACTTTCTTAACCATTTTCCATTTGCAGTTTCTTCTCTTGCATTTTCTTCAAAAGATAGAATCTTGTACTATCCTGATGTATATACAGATACTTCAAATGGTCCTTCCCATCTTGGGGCAAACTTAGGCTTGATGTGTTACTTCTCTCTTGCCATGTTGCTCGAAGGACTAATTCGCCAACTTGAAAACCCCAGGGTTTAGCCATTTTGTTTCCCAGGTTACAATTTGATGATAATGCAAGTTGCTTTCCAAAGCTTTCTGCCTTCTTTCATCCAAATTGTCTAACTCTTGGGTTCGCACTGTGGCAAAATCCCTGAAACTCTAATCTAACTCACTTGCTCGTAGGATTCTAGCTGAAGCTACTTGTAACTCAATTGGTAAGATTTGATCCATAAATAAGGGATAAAGGAGTAGCTTTAGTGGCTCTGTGTTTACTCACTCGATACGCCCAAAGGACTTGAGGTAGGAATTCATTCCATTTAGAGGGGGCTGATCATAGACCAACTTACTTAAAAGCTTGATCAGGGTTTTGTTAGAGGCTTCAACTTGAGCATTCCCTTGTGGCTAATAAGGAGTTGCCTTAACATGCTCAATCCTATAGAAGGAAGTTAGGTCTCTAACTGCTCTGTTAAGGAAGGAAGTCCCATTGTCTGAAATAATCCTTTAAGGGACATTAAAGTGAGTGATGATGTTCTCTCTGATGAACTGAGCCACTGATGCTCCATCAGCTCTACGGAGAACAACTTCAATCCACTTTGTGAAGTACTCTGTTGCCACTAGGATCCAAGTACGTCATTTATGGGTTCTTGGGTTATTAACAGGACCAATTAGGTCTAATCCCCAGGTGTGAAAAGGCCATGGAGCAATGACTGATTGCATCCCACGAGAGGCCCTTCGAGGGACATTATCTTGGACTTGGCATCTCACACACTTCTTCACAAAGCTTGCTGAGTCTGCCTCCATTGTAGGCCAATAATAGCCCAAGTCTTGTAGCTGTTTGTACAACTTTTTTTGCCTTGATGAGCTCCATTTACTCACCATGAACTTCTCGAAGGACAATGGTGATCACTTGATTGCTCAGGCATCTTCAGGATGAATTGTTGAAGCTCCTTCTATACAATTCACCTTGTTCAAAATAGAATCTCACAGCCTTTCGCTTGAGCAGTATGGCTTCATTACGATCTTGAGGTAGAATTCTACCTCGAAAGTACTTGATGTAGGGTTTCCTCCAATCAATTTGATCATGTATAGGGAAAGCTTCTGCTACATCAGGTGGTTCTTGACACTGCGCCCAAAATAACTGTAGCTTGGCAGCATCGAATGCCATTGAAGGCCAACATACCCCTGACCTTTGAAGTCTTCTGAATAGGGAGATAGAATCTGTAAGTCTACAAGTCTCTTGTTGCATGGCTTGCAACTTGTCCACAGCTTCCTCCTGTCCAAGACATCTGAATAGAGATTCGTTAACCCCCTATAATAGAGAACTTTACCAAGCTTGGCAAAATTCATTAATATTGTAAGGGAAGTAATAGAAGTATGACAGGAGATGTTATCAAGATCTTCACATATCTGATATCTCCAGTCCGCCTCTACAATGTGTTCTTCATCCTCTTAAGGAAGCTGAGTGGATGGAGTAGCTTGCAAATGACTTCAAGGGTTGTTGTGTCAAGCTCTATGTGAAGTCTACTTCCAAAATTAGCCAATGCATCAGCGTGCTTGTTCTTACTTCTCATTGTGTATGTCAAAGAGTAGCTTACAAACTTTTGAAGGAGAGCTTGTATCGTCGTTCTGTAGGGAACCAGATCTAATACTTTGACCACGAATTCCTCATTCACTTGAGAAATAATCAGGCTAGAGTCACCAAATATCTGAATCTTCTGAATCTTTATTTAGCGAGCAAATGTAAGGCCTATGAGCAATGCCTCATATTCTGTTTTGTTGTTTGTGCAAGGAAAGTCGAGCTTGAAAAAAAAAAGGAGAACTGTTGGCCATCTGGTGAAGTAAATTCAATTCCAGTTCCTCCCCCTTGTGAATTAGATGATCCATTAAATTTCATCTGCCATTCTTCTCCAGAAGTTACAGATACTTTGTTTTCGCAATCATCTTGTTCTCTATAAGTAGGAAATGTTGTCAAGCGGTCAGCAACAGCTTGTCCTTTGAAAGCTCGAGGTGTCTCGCAAACAATCTCGAATTGGGCCAACTGTAATAGCCACTTGATGTGTCTTCCCAAAAGGATAGGTTGAGATAACAAATACTTCATTGGGTCTCCTCGAGTGATAAGGTGAATATAATGTGAATGCAGATAATGCTTCAATTTGGTCACTATGTGTACAAGGTCTAAACATGACTTGTCCACTCTGGAATAGTTAATCTCAACTCCTTGTAGAAGTCTGGTGATATAGTAAACAGGTCACTCAATCTCTTGTACATCCTCTTGTGCAAGTAAGCCCCATATAGCCTGTTCTGTGATAGCGAGATACATTCTAAGAGGTTTTCCTCGAATAGGAGCCATCATAGTATGAAGATGGGCCAGTACTTGTTTAATCTTCTCGAATGCCTGTTAGTGCTCTTCAGTCCATTTGTAAGATGTATTCTTCTTTAACAATGGCATAAAAAGAGCAATATAGGCAGAAAACCCAGGGATGAACAGCCCGATGTAAGAGACTTATCTAAGAAATGATTTTAACCCCTTCTGTGTATGAGAAGAGCTCATTTCAATCACTACTTTGGCTTTGGTTGGGTCAAGGTCAATACCATGCCTGTGAACAATGAATCCTAGGAATTTCCCAGATGAAACTCCAAAAACACACTTGGCGGGATTCATTTTGAGCTTCTACATACGGTATCTTTGAAAGACCTTTTCCAGCACAGCCAAATGATCTTACTGCTTCTTGGATTTGATAACCAAATCATCCACATAATCTTTCACTTCTTTTTGAAGCATATTATGAAAAATAACAGTCATAGCCCTCTGATAAGTAGCACCAGCATTTTTGGGCCCAAAGGGCATGACGATATAATGAAAATTTCCAAAAGGAGTATTGAAAGCAGTTCTTTCAGCATCTTGGGAAGCCATGTGAATATGGTTGCATCCAGAAAATCCATCCATGAATGAGAACATCTCATTCCCGACAACAGCATCAATAAGGATATCCATTTTGGGAAGGGGGAAGTCATCTTCGGGCAGGCCTTGTTTGGATCTCTGAAATCAACACAGCAGCGAATTTGTCCACTCTTTTTCTTAACCGGACTATATTCGCTAACCAAGAAGGGCGCTGAATAGGCTTGATGAAACCTGCATGTAGTAACTTCTCCACTTCAGCCTTGATTCGTAACTCAATGTCCGACCTGAAAGTACGAGCAACTTGCTTGACAGGGTGTACTTCGGACGAGATATGAAGTCTATGAGTTACAAGTTGAGGACCAAGGCTTGGCATCTCTTCATACCTCCAAGCAAAAACATCTTTGTATGCTTTGAGCAAGGATATGAAGGCATGCCTCTATTCAGAATTGAGACTGGCACAAATCACAATAGGTCTTTTATCATCTGGGCCATCTCTAATATCCACTTCCTCTAACTCTTTTTGGACAGCCTTAACACCATCTTGTAAGTGTTCTGGGGTTTCCTCAAGCCTTGATTGGGAAGTGTCCGTCAACAATGCTTTAGAGGGATGTTGTGATGTATCAGCATCTGAAGCCCCCTGTGATTGTTATAATCTATATATAAACCTTCCATCCGGAAGGCTCGCTCGAATGCATTGTGCCTTCGAGGTTCTCTTATTCTTCTGTGAAATAAGAGGATTAAGAGAGTCCTGCTTACACCTCAACAGTAACCCCGGAGGGATTGGCTTCTCCTCCAGTTTAGCAACCCGGCATTCGCCCTCAGGAGCAAATTCGTCATACTGAGCAGCCTTAGCAAAATGGGTTTCAGACTCAACAAAGGGGTAAGGATCAGCCACTTACATTCCATATGCCCTTAATACATTGATGATAAGATGAGGGAACTGCCTTGGCACAGTAGATCCAAGGTCTTCCCAACAGTATATGAGATGTAGCTTTATCATCAATTATATGGCATAATGTAGGGAATTTAAAGGGTCCTACTTGTATTTCGAGGGTGATGTTCCCCAGAGTCTATTGCCATTGCGTATCAAAGCCCAGAATCCGAGGTGTTTCTAGAACAACCATGTCCTTCGAGACTCCTATCGCCTTGAATGTGCGAAGAGGTACAGGGTTAACCGAAGGTCCATTGTCAACAAGAGCTCTTCTGATGTCAACGACCTGAAGCGTAGCATTTAAGTATACTGACTTGTTGTGGTCCTTGGAATAAGCCATCATGTCCTCCTCTGTAAAAGATATGATGGTTTTACAGAGCCTAGGAGTATAGTAGACAGCAGCATCAACAAAGTAACACTCGTACTGATGCTTCTTAATGAAAGAAAACAAAGCACGAGTAGCGTCGTTGCGCATTTCTGGGCTGAATTGCATGTCTTCGAAGAAAATATGGAACTTTGTGGTGATTCGAAGGGCTTCGCCCAGCTTGGTGTTTGGAGTATGTTCCTCTTCCATTGGCGTGGAGATCGTACATGCTGTCGCCTTTCCCTTCCCTTTATGCTTGGGGTAAGGGATCAGTATGTACAGCTGCTTCTGGGAGATCAATATCTCCAGCGGCCAATCTGGCATGGAACAACTTCTGTAACAAATAGCAATCAACTATGCCATGCTTGGTATAACGGTGGAGCCGGCAATACTTTGGTGACTTCTTGTCTGTTTCAGAAGGTTCACTCTCAACAGGAGGAAGGAATATGTGATCATCCTTGATCCATTCATCCAACAGAGCATGCAACTGAGCAGGAGGTGGTGCTCCCTTCTCCTTGTTGTTGGCCTTCCCTTTCTTCTTGGAGGAGGCATTCTCAGACTTTTTCGTAGTCACCGCAAAGATTCGCTTCTTGTCACTCCTCTTGTCAACAAGGGGCATAGAAGCGCTAGTCCGCTTGGTGGCTTCATACAGCTCAATGAAGCTTCTGATTTTTCAAGTTTTCCAGACGCACACAGTATGCAAAGAGCATGCCATTTATGCAGATCTGAACGAACTTTTCCTGTTGCACTATTTCATTACAAGTAATCCCCAAATCTCTAAACCTCTTGACATATGCCATGAGTTCTTCTTCGGGCTTTTGTCTTTCGGCTGAGATCAATGATGGTAAGTTTTTCCTCCGTAATGAAAAACTTGCAGTGGAACAAAGCTACCATGTCCTCCCAGGTTTGAACAGACCCAGGCTCCAACCTACTGTACCAGGTGTATGCTCTCTTCAAAGTGATTTAGAGAACTTGCACAGACGAAGTTCTCGATCACCAACATAAGCCCCTAGAGCCTCAATAAAACGGCTCATGTGTTCTCTCACATTCCCTGTTTGCCCAAAAAATTGGGGAAACATCGGGACCTCATACTCCTTAGGATACGGGCTATTGAGTAAACTCTCTGATATGGAGGACGGAAATCACTCTTAATCCAGTCAATATCCTTGGTATGAGATTGGTGGAGAAGTGTTTTGACATCAGCCATGGTGACAAAGTCACTTTTGGAAACAAAGGGTACAGATGGTACAATTGAAGGAAGGTCAACCATAGGAGAAGCTTTTGAAGTGTTCTCAGAAAGAACTTCTAGGTTGGCTTTGGCCGTTAGCCTATCCAGCTGCGCTTGCATATCTCTCAAAGAATTCAAAATGAATTGATTTTTTGAGGTTTCAGCAACTGGTGCAGAGCCTTCAACATGATATTCTTCCAAGATTTCTTCAACCACAGGAGTATCAATTTGAAGAGTTGGATCCATTGAGCCAACAGAATGATAACTACTCTACAGAGTATCTCTTTTACAAAAAAACGACTACAAACTCCCCAGTAGAGTCGACAATTAATGGTGATGCAGAATTTGTAATAACCCAAAATTTGAATACTTTATTTGGTAAACTTTGAATTCACTAATACAAGAGCATTAACAGAGGTGTAGTCCGAAGAGTTTGTCTCAGGATAGCCTAAAATGTCACCCAACCATTCTATCTAGAGCATTTCTTCTTAAAATGTGATTTGTAAGTAAGACATAGAAAGGGTCAAAAGAAGGGAGGTTGAGATGCCAAGTGGGTTAATAAGAATGCACACCAAAGAGCAAGGGAACCTCAGTGTTCAACGGACACTAGTCTTTTGTTTGTTTTCTTGATAAGTTATCACTCCTGATCTTTCAAGTATCTGTGAGTTTTACTTGAAGGTGATAGGTTCTTTTCAATGTTCCATCAGTTATTCAGATTATGTGTAAGTCTACGATTCTCTGAATTGAACTGCTTGATTCGTGAGCATGCTCTGCTATTTATAGAGAAATCATCCAATGGCATCCTCTCCTGACCAAGACATATGTCAATTAGACAACTGTCCAGAGAGAAGCTTGAAAATATCTCCATGCAGCAATTCATATCCAAGTAAACGCGTATTCAACGCGGCTAAGTTATTTCCAGAAGGAAATTGTGACGAGTCATTCGATTCAAGTGAACTTGCTCTATGATAGGTTGCTTTAAAGTCTATAAGATCATAACTGAATGACATGTGTTCCATGCATAAAGTTCCATAAAGCAACATTCCGTTCTTATCATCATCATACCTGATAAGACAAAAATCTCCTCAAATAAAATATACATCATATGTATAAGCAGCTAAGGTTTTAACACGTGAAGAAATTGGGGCTTCGTTGCAATCTTCTTTACGGCAACGAGTCATTCGAGTTCTGCAAGCATTCCTCTGGATTTCATCATCTTCTAAAGGACCGCTTTTCTGCAAGCATTCCTCTGGATTTCATCATCTTCTAAAGGACCGCTTTTGGTAGTTCAATCCATATTCCTTTAGAAGAAACCGGAGTAACCCTATACCCTTTCGAAAGTGATCAGCGTATTTAACAAACTTACCCATTTGGAAATCTTAATGTATAAGAGTCTCAGTAGGTGATTCGGTTTTCATGATCAATCATCCCTGTAAAGAAGAGTTCCTCATAGGATCTTCTAAGGTTCTGGGTCAAGTAATCACTTCGAGTGCCTTTGAATTGGACTTTAGTGAGAGAAACCCACTTCCTTCGAAGTCCTCTTTAAGTAAAGTGTACAAATAGATCCAACGAATCCACGTATGTCATTCGAAGGAGACATACAGGAAAGGTAATAACATGCCTTCAAAAGACTCATTTTCAAAGATTCCCTCAAAGTTAGTGGAAGTCCTCGTCTGGAGGAGTTTCCTGGGGATGAGCAAAGCGTACTTCAAAGGTTCCTTTAATAAGGACTCATTGGAAGTCAAACGAATGCAAGATCTATAGTGGGTGACTAACCCTCATTTTATGTCATTCGAAAGAGACATCCCTTTAGCCACATGAAAAGGATGACTAACTCTTAGTCTATTTGAAGGTGACTAACCCTTGACGAATTGACCATCTCAGGGTGGTTAGCCTCTAGTTAAGATATACAGTAACCACATCTTCCTGTAAGGTTTTCTTCACTGCAAGAGTTAACCTTTTAACCAGCGGTTTAACCTTTGATCAAGATGAGGTGATTGCAGATCTCATATCAGGTCAAAAGACCAACAGTACTGTTGACGTGGCAGAATAGGGGCGCAGGTCGCCGTTTCGGCATTCACACGCAGGAATTAGTGGTGGGAGTACGTAACTGCTTTATGTATGATGTAAGCATATGCAGTTATAACTTAAAAGCGTACACACGTGTTTTAGGATCATATCACGTGTCCAAAAAGATTATTTAGATTGTCGGATCATCAATATTGAAGCATAAAGCCTCCATAGTTGATTTAGCAATTTTAAATACCTATCATTCATATGGTATCTTTATACTTTTGTGCATAGTATGAACCCATCCTCATGAGTGACTCGAACTAGAGACCATTGTATTTGGGAGCTGTACTATTCATGTAAGACACCATCCTGATTGGTTCACGTGTTTTTTGTTGTCGTTGTTGTTCTTACTTTTTTGTTTGCCCCCTACTTCTGTGGCCCTTGTATATTCAATCTTCGTTCTTATAATATCTTCGCTATCGATAAAAAAATGTCTCAAGTAAAAAAAAAGAAAAAAACAAAAATTTTTGATTCTGGTAAAGTATTTTTTTTGTTTTTCCTGCTAGTCGTTGCAAGAAAAGACATAGTTCAGTGTTTCCTCCACTCAGTCTTGATTGTTAAGGGTGTAAACGAGCCGAGCCTTGTCGAGTTTTGCCGAGCTCGGCTCAAGCTCGGTAAAAATTTTCGGGCTCAGGCTCGCTATTTTTTCAAAGCTCAGGCTCGGCTCGCAAAAGCTCTGCTCATGAAAAGCTTGGCTCGGCTCGTAAAAGCTCGGCTCGTTAAAAGCATGGAAAAAAAAACAATTCAGCAATAATTCTTTTTTTTTGGTGA
>JAUPMG010022218.1:0-15086 GCA_031762675.1 Pachysandra terminalis | reverse complement strand
CGTATCCGTGTCGATACTCGATACGTATCCGTTTTCGAGCCGACCGATACGCTACCTCGATACGATATTTTGAACCAGTTACGCTACACATACCAAAGATATAATATATAAAGTTATAGAACTGAAAAGGTAGGTGTTAGGCTATTCTCAATTACACTGGCATTAACATAGACGAATGAGAAACATTAGCGCCCATGCACCCCAAATAGGATAATAGGAAAGCACAAGAAGATGAATATGATAAAAAAAAATGAAATAACTATTATAATAATTTTGAGGAGAACAGGCAATAACATGAAAGGATCTAAAGGATCTAAATATACACGATGAGAAAGATAGCAACAAAAGTGAGCTGTGCACACGAAAGAATTTGGAGCAAAAAAAAAATAAAGAGAGAAGGAAGTTGTGCTAGGTTTGGAATGAAATGAAGTCAAGAAATAACAAGGGTGTCTGAAAATAATAAATGAGCACTTTAGTCACATTTAGTTGCGAATCAAGTAGGAGCCAGATAGACTTTTTTCCTTACTAGAAAAAGTAATTAACACCCAGAGATTGCATGGTCATCAAATCAAGGAATCCAATCAGGTAACATTTAGCGTGGTAGTTTCAAGGTTCTAAGCTTACTAAGAGATGACAGAAAGGAATAATATAATAAGTCTTACAAACTAAGAACGAGCTGGTAAGTCTAAGAGGGGAAAAAGAAATGGCCTTCGAATATAGGAGGGAAAATTAAATTCAGACGAAAAAGGAAAAAAAATAAATAAAAATACTATGGTTGGATCCAGGAAGAGAACTGTATTTAAAAAAAAAAATGGGTGAAGATATTCTTAAGAGTGTAGGGGCATAATAAAACACACACACACACACACACACACACAAAAAGAGGCAAGGCATTGCCACATACCCTACTTTATCTTAACTCCTATTTGGGCTATCCTAGACAATCTCAGATATGTTCATTCCTTACCTTGTCTTTCCTAGTCTTTCTTTTGCACACATCAATCTCACGACCTAGTTTCAGCTAGGCTCATACTATGAATATATTGCTTCTTTATCGTCCAACACGGTGCAGCCTGCATCTAACAAGTGTAATAATTGTCTTATGAAACTTTACTTTTAGCCTGAGTGGAATACGGCAATCACACAACACTTTATAAGCGTCTATCCGCTTAAACCATTCAGTTTCAATTCTCCAACATCCTCTTCACTATTCCCTTCTTTATGAATAATTGATCCAAGATAAAGGAAGTGGTTACATTGGGAGTCACCTGGTTCTCAATACTTACCATCACTTTACCTCTACTATCATTATGATAAAGTTTTTTTTTTTTTGGAAGGTAAGTTAGTTTCTTTATATCATCAAAAGATAAACTATACAAATCATACACAACATTGCCTCAGCAAAACACACTCCATCCTAGTGTGTTTTAGCAAAAATTTTATGCAGGTTGTCAACCTAACGCAACCCTCCTTTACAGGGCTTGGGAACGGCAATGCACAAAAGATATAGCACAGAAAAATTAGTATATATTATCAATAATAATATATGTGAGTTTAGGATAGGCTGCCCTGGCTCAGCCAAGGTAGTCCAAATCCATGGGTAACAACACTTTGGGCCTAAGTTTAAACTTGAACCTAACCCAACCACACGAAAGCCTTTCACACTGCATCCCCAACTACGACAGGATTCCTCCAATAAGGTTTTGATAGAAGAGCTGGCAAGGGTATGGTTCCAAGAATAGACTGTACCATCATACATCAATTTAATTTGCTTAATCAAATCTACTCCCTTTAAATTGTTTATCCCGGCCTGTAAAGTGCCAACATGAAAAGCATCAGATGGAGATTGCAAAATAAAAAAGGATGCTAAAAAGTGATGCATGGGTTATGATCAAGTTGGAGATTCACACTTCATTAGCTATAGATCCATGTAATTCCACAGGTATCCAATGAGAGTAGATCCCACTCCCTGTCTACCACATTCACTTGTTTTACACAGAAAAAACACCTTAAATGACTGCTAGTAATTCCATATGATAATCATATTAAAAGCTTCTTCATTGATTTGTAGTCCTCCGTCCATCAAGGTACATCCTATTTTGATCATTCAGAAGCCATAGATATAACTTCCAGGACCTGCAGAACATCGTTCAAAGTATGAAGTAGACGAAAACTTTCCAGAACCTTGTTCCGATCCAAACTTCTACACTGCACCACCGATCCTAGTTCCCAATCAAACTAAATGGTAGTGTGGAGAGAGCAAACAGTAATCTGAACTGCCTTCGTAACTACAAATTCCACGTCATGGAGCATCCACATTGTTAATAACTAATAAATTAGGTCCTCGAATTATGATTAGCAAAAAACCTTTCTACTTCATCCACTACAGTGCAGCATTAAGATTTGTGAGTAGATCCCCAAGAACAGTCATCCACTTTTTAGACAAGTACTTACATTTCATTCCTCCAAAATTTGGTTCTCTAACCCAAGAGACAAAAAATTTCCACCTTTTGTTTTTGATCAGCAAAAGTAATATTTATATTAAACCATAGGCCGAAACTATACAGTAATATAATATAATACAGTGGGAATTCCAAAACCAAAACTATACAGTAAAAGACTAGTCAGGAACATCCCATTTCTGTCCCCAATGCCTATCAAACTCATTAAAGTTACACCACCCAAATTCTGTAAAGTTAGCAGTCCAAGAAAATAGTAAAGAAACAATACTACCAATAATCTTGTGAGTTTCCTTTTCCTGTCCTTCGAAAATTCTCTGATTTCTTTCGCTCCATATCGACCACGTAATGGCTGCCGGACACAGATTCCAAAGTATGCTGCTCCTTCTACTACCCTTCATCTTTTTTTTCAAACCCCAACTATTCAGTTGTGCCTTGAGATGATCTTATATAACCCACTCTAATCCGAATCTTTGGAGGAAGAAGAACCAAATCTTCCAAGTCTCCTCACAGTGAAGAAGCAAATGGGAGACCTTCTCGGCGTCTCCTCCTCCTTCCATAGAAAGAAAGAAACCTTAGAAGGAATACCCGCAAACCAAATATTCCTCCAAGAGCCCTCCCCGTCAACCACTCCATCCATAGCGTTATACATTGACTTAACCGAGAAGCCATCTACTTCTCCCCCCTTCCATTCTCTAACATCATCACCATCTCAGAGTATGGCTTCAGGTAAACAAATAAATAAAAAAAGACCACTAATGGGGGCTGGGCATTGGTCCGGACAAATCCGAACCAGACCAACCAAGTACTAATAAGTGCTTGCTTGGGCCAGTTTACAATGGATAGGTTCAAGTTTGGGCTAAAAATTAGGTCCAAAGTTGAATACAGGATGGGTCTGGTCCGACCTTGGCCAAGCACTAAGTGCCCTATCTGGCCTAGAACAAAAGGGTAAAGAAAAGAAAAGAAACCCTATCATGTTTTCCTTACACATTCGATAGTCCACCTTCTCTATTTCTCGCTCATTGCATCGAGAACTCGAGATACTCTGCCAAATTGCAATCCAAAGCCAAATAACAGAGGATTTTTTTTTTTCATTTTAAATTGTGGTTCTTCAGATAATAGAAGTTATCATTCAAAACTTAGGACGTTTTGATGGGCTCCTTCAATTGACCTAGACTATAAGAATAATTTTTTTTTAAGTTGGTGCGTATTTCAAGAAGTTATTCTTTCTTTAATCATCTTCATTCTACTTGGTTTTCCTTATTGCAAACAAGTCCGATAAAAGAGTTCATGTTAATAGAACATCTGACCTCCAATCATCTTAGCAAATCCCATTTCCTTCTTATTTAAACATCCAAACTTCAAAGTTCTTTGTTGATAAGCATCGTATAATACTTTTCTGCAACTCTTTTTGATCCAAGGAAAAGCATGAAGAAAATCATACTAGTTTAACAAATTAAGTTAGCTTGGGCCATTCAGGCCTGGCTCAAATCCGAAAATCTGGCTTCTTTTGCACCTAAGGTCACAAGGTTGAGTTCTGTATGGGCTGCATTCTGGCCCATTAGAACAGATCAAGCATGACCTGAACTCACTTAAGCTTAGCCCAACCCACTTGATGCCCATCCAAAGCCATTAACAGCAATGCAGAACTTTTTTTTTTCAGTAACCAGGTAGACAACCTGATTTTATAAACATGTCTCATATTCTCAATTTGGAAAAATGACTAGTACATGCAGTAAGGGATGTAGGACAACTGATGCAAGAAAAATAGGAACCTTACAAATAAAAAGAACTAAAGAAGAATTAAATCAATTAATTATAAAGGCCAAAAGTTCCAACAGTTAACACAAAATCCCAAGTGATGAACATAAAACCAAATTTAGTTATGCAAGCAATGAATTGAATTCAAAAAGAAAAAGAAAAAAAGAGTATAAAATTGATGTGTACAAACATAGGACAACAAGAGACAATGGTCCAAGCCTAAAGCTGTATACACAACTAAAACGTGTTTCCTAAAGCAGCAAGGCTAATGTTTTGCAATGCCAAACCTATTTGTAGAAACAAATTCAGAATAGTTAGGAATTGAAAATAAAATACCATTTGGTTTTTCAGCTCAAATGGAAGTGTCTACATATGTTTTAAAGATAACATGCACATTAAAAAGGAGGAAACATTAAGGAAAATGAAGCTCTAACGATTAAAAAGAGAGTAATCAAAAAGCTATATATGATACTGTAGGGTGATGATATTGATTCACCAAGTCAAAAGACAACCAGGATACTGTTTCTAATATAAGGATTTCTAAGAAAATAATGATCATGTCACGTATCATCTAGGAAAGTACAGGATCCAAAAGAAAACAGACGTACCAACATTCACACACACAAAAAGAGAGATAACTCAAAAACATCCTAATGAGTTAATTACCTGTTATCACCACCCATTGTAGTGGAAGCTCGATCTAACCAATAAAAGGCACCAATGCTGGGGAAAATTAGAGTTGACATTCAGATTTTAATAACCAGATAAGTTCTATTCTAGGCAATCATTTCAAAGGTGCTGAATCACATGACTCATAATGCAACAATGGGTTACATGCATGAACTGTTTAAGTTTCAGATAGAATATCCCAGAAAACCAAAAGCTATATATCACGACAATTATGCTAGAATTGGATACAAAATAATGAAATGATTGTGGAAGTTTTGCCATTTGAGTGTAAGAGAGACAATGAAATAACATATAATTCTGAAGAATGATTTTAGAAACCATACTCAAACTTCATAGTATTCCTTCAAACTTGGCCATTAATAAAGGTTCTCACAATAGAAAAGGGACAAAAAATAGTTTATCAATTTGATCATCAGAAACAAATTTTTCAGGTCAACCTGAAATATCAACTCAGCAAGGTAAAAATTATTCACTGGAGAATTTTGGCAAACATAATGGATAAACCAATTTGAAACAATAGGTTCCAGCCCTCAGATTCAAAAATCAAACTTCACAAATTACAGCACGGGCTGTCAATTTTTCGAATCATCATCCGAGTTCTTGATCGATATCGAATCCGAAAATAGCGGATTTGGTAGAGCATTGAACCAATAATCTGATACAGTATGATCCAATCTGATTCAACTATTAATATATAGATTATAAATAATTCACTAAGGGTATTTTGGTAAAAAAATAATATCAACTATTATAGAAATTCTTATTTCAATTTTAGTTCTCTTTTCTTCATCCTCACTGTAAATAGGTTTGTCAAAAGATCAGATTATGATCTGAATCAAATTGGGTCTGGTAAGAGAATTTAGATTCAGTTACACTAATTTGATCCAACTATTAACCAATAAAATTTAGATATATCATGATCGAAGTTCGAACCCAATCTATTGACAGCCCTACCTATAGCTAGCATGAAACATTTGAAAGAAATAGCATCTGATAATAGTAAAATCAAAAAGGCAAAACACTATAAGATACATAAAGATCATCATTTCCAAGACTAATTCCAACTATATAGGATCAATAATAAGCAAATGCTGTACAACTAAAAAGTAAAAAAACCAGTGAAAAGCAACATAACTGTTAACTGGATGCCAGGCAGAAAAATATAGAATGATCAGATTATAGGAAGTAAAACAGACCTGTCTATCATAAGGTAATGAATGCCAACACCATGTGCCTGACTTTCCTTTTGAAGTCGATATCGAAGTGTCTAAAACCCGAAAATACATAGGAAAGGAACAGGATCAATGGACTCTTCCACTCCCTAAATTACTATAACAATATGCAACTTATTTCTTTTTTGATGATTAAATTTTGTTGGATAGGTACATATAAAATTATAATAGTCATATCAAATTTCTATTGAGAAATCACAGAATTAAAAATGCACTGTCTCAACCAAAACAATAAATAAAATATGTATTGGAAAATCATTCCAACTCAATTCTACCATTTAATTCCACTAGTTCTACAAATGATCCAAAAGCTGGAAACTAAGAAATTCTTCTTGAAAACAAAACTCAACATTTTCATTGTCCATTTAAAGTCCAACTTGAATTGCTAAAAACAGCCAATGCAAAACAATAGCATTATAGTGAGAATATAATTGTGTAGTTAAATGGGTGCCTTACCACGGTTCACCCAGAGATTAGACATCTCAAAAATAAACAAAATTCCTAAAAAGTTTATTACGCCTGATGCAATTTATTTTTTCTTTAATGCCTCAAGCCAGAGCTGGATATAAAATAATGGGAGAGTAAAACTCTAACGCTTTTCTTCATTTTCTTAGTTTTACCTTCTCCTACCTTTTTGGCTTATAAACACAACCATGCTTGGCAAATGGCAGAAGAACTCATTCAAATAAACATTTTCAAGTTTCCGATTGCAAAATCCTTTCCCACATTCCTTCATAGAAGTATTGACGCCATTAAACCTTGAATAATGCTCAACAGGGAACCAAGGGCCTTCTAATTGGGGGAGTTTCTAGGAACCATAATGACAACGTCATCTATAAATTCAGTTCCGCTTCAACAAAGATAATTTAACATAGCTACGACCATAAGTCTTCCTCCTCAGCCTCAAGATACCCAAGCTCTTGAACTTCACCAAAGTCATAACTGAAGGCATGGCTTCACGTCTTAGCTTTGGATCGGCTTTTGGACCCCACCAAAACCGCTATGTATTGGGTATTAGTATAAACTGTTCAAAACATTTAAAAATCTGGATACAGTTTTTCAGTATTGGCAAAACTAACATGTAGGTATTGGATCTCTGCATAAGCTGACACATATCAATTTCATCCAATACTTAAAGCACCATTGAAGGCTCTCTCTCTCTACATATATATATAGAACGAGTATAGAACCTTCCGTATTTGCACATTAATATCTTGACATGTGGCACTTGTTTGGGCCCACAGAAAAACCCATCTAATGTTTTTAACGACATTAGCCTCCATGCAAAAAACTCGCCCGATTGGACACTTGTAACTAGGGGCGTCAAGAGATCGGGATTGTCACCACTAGTCCTAGAACCGAACCCGCAAATATCCAATTTTTGACTGGTGACCGATGGGTATCCGATAGTATATAAATGTATTTAACGAAGTGTTTACTTCCACTTTATTAATATTATCTGATTCCCATGACAACAATCTCATTCTAAAAACCTGGATCTATCTAAATTTTCAATAAAATAATTGCACCCAACACGTACTGCACATCTTCCATTACTTAAATGAATGTCTTAATAAACCACTTGACCAACTAAGAGACCCGATACCCAACAGGTCTACCCAATTCTTAACGAGGTTTAGAGAATCAAATCGAACCTAATTATATACCGGGTCTACAAACCTGGAACTGAACCCTGTTAAACGGGGTAGGTTATTTCAGGTCTGTTGGGTATCGATTACCCATTAACACCCCTACTTGTAGCCGTCTGATTGGGCCCTTGAATTACTGACCATGTCAATAACACTATAGTACAGTACTATAGCAAATGGCATGGTCAGCTATTCAAAGGCCCAATTGAACGGCTACAAGTTTCCTATTAGGTTGATTTTTTTGCATGGAGGCTTATGCTGCGAGAAACATTAGATGAGCTTTTTTAGGTCCAAACCAGTGTTCTAAATGTCACGATATGGGCACCGAGCGATACGATATGGAGGAAGTCGCTACAAAGGCTTTTTCCCCCATAACCAAGAATGCCGCGACATGTCGCCAATATGTCATGATACGAAGGGGAAAATCTCGTCCATATCGACGACATATCGAGCCAGATTTGGGGAAAATCATTCACACCCTATTTTCTCCACTCTTTCTTGCCCTAATAACTGGTTTTTGCACTTTTCTTTCACATTCAACACTACGATTAGATTTGTTGTTATCTTGGGTTGAAGATTTCAAACTTTTTAAAATCGTACCCTAATCTCCTCATTTGTATTTGCTTATTTTATGCATGTATTATGTCAGTTCAGTCTTTTATTGTGTTTCATGCACCTATTTGTCTTATTTAAGCTCTAATTTTTTTTGATAAATGATGAATTATATAAAAGGGGAAAGCAAAGAAGTGAAAGATACAAGCTCCAATTATTAAATCTTGTAAATAGTTGGTATTTGTTATTAGCTTTTTAGTGTTAGCTTAGTTATACAGCTGTCATTAGTTTGTTGAGTTTGTTGTCTAGCTGGAGTTGTAACCGTCTGTAACCGCCTCTTCCTTTGTTAGCTGGTTAGCTATTTAACATCTGTACCTTGCACATTCTTGGTTAATGAGAATCATTCTTTCTCTCCCAATTTCTCTTGTTTAGTCGCAAAATGGTATCAGAGCGAATTGCTCTTCCACTTCTCTGATTTCTTCTGATTCGATTTGGGCGTTTTCTCCTTCAAGATCATCGTCTATAGATTCGTCTTCTTCTTTGATTCCTATGGAAACTCCAGATTCTGGAAAGTCTGATTCTTCTAGGTCATCGATTGGCAAGGCTGCCATTGATGAACCTTCAAGCCCTTACTTTCTCCATCACTCTGATAGTCCAGGACTTGTTCTGGTTTCGCAGCCTCTAATCGGAGATAACTACACCTCCTGGAGCAGAGCCATGATGATTGCTTTGTCCGTGAAGAACAAGCTGGGTTTCATCGATGGATCGATCAAGAAACCAGAAGGTAATGATCCGAACCTTCTTAGTTCATGGAATAGAAACAACAATGTAGTTATTTCCTGGATATTGAACTCTGTTTCTAAGGAAATTTCTGCTAGTGTAATATTTTCTGATTCTACTAATGAGGTTTGGGTGGAACTTAAGGAACGATTTCAACAGAAAAATGGACCTATAATTTTCAGTTGCTTCGTGAATTGATGGATCTGGTTCAAGATCAGTGTTCTGTTGGAATTTATTTTACCAAATTAAAGACTATATGGGAAGAATTAAGCAACTATAGACCTGTTTGTACTTTTGGAAAATGTACATGTGGTGGAGTTAAGGATCTCAATTCCCACTACCGAATGGAATACATCATGTCATTCCTTATGGGATTACATGACTCCTTTGCTCAAGTCCGAGGTCAATTATTGCTTATGGATCCTCTACCACCTATTAACAAGGTTTTTGCACTTGTTTCTCAAGAAAAACATCAAAGGAAAGTTGGTGCTCATGTTGGTACTGATTCAGCCAATATGATGGCTTTTGGGGTGAAGAATGATGGTTATAAGAAAAAAAAAATGAGAACACTGGTTATAAAGGAAGTCAGAATTCTGGAAATTCTAATTCTGGAGTTTATAAGGGACAAAGGAAGGATAGGCCTTTGTGCACTCACTGTGGTTTTCATGGACACACTGTTGATAAGTGCTATAAACTTCATTGATATCCACCTGGTTTCAAACCAAGACAGAGAGAAAATGCTGCCTATAATCAGACTGCTGTTAATCAAGTATCTTCTCAGCCGTGTTTCACTCCTTAATCTGCTGCTAAGAGTGATCGACATAGAGGTGCTGAGAATTTTATTCAGAATTTGGATTCTGGTCAGTATCAGCAATTAATGAATTTGCTTTCTCATCATCTTGCTTCTTCAGTTAAGCCTGCTACTGACACAGAAGTTCCTTCTACTTCATTTAATACAGGTATATGCTCTTCAGTGTCTTTGAATCCTATTTTTTCATCTACTCAATTTTGGATAGTTGATTCAGGGGCTACTAGGCATATCTGTTCTAATGCAAATGCTTTCATATCTCTCAATATTATTCAGAATTCTAGTGTTACTTTGCCTAATCACACTCGAATTCCTGTGAGTTTATTGGGGATATTAGACTCAATTCCATGTTAGTCCTCAGAGATGTCTTGTTTGTGCCTCAGTTCAAGTTTAATCTTCTCTTTGTGAGTGCTCTTACTAAAGATTCTCAGCTTATAGTCAATTTTCTTCATGATTGCTTCACTATTCAAGATGTCAACAGCAAGAAGATGATTGGCAAGGGTAAAAGGTTTGAAGATCTATACATTCTTGATACAGCCAAATTAAACTTGGACCCACAGATTTGTAATCCTCAAGTTTCTTCATTTGTTAATAATGTTCCCACTCATGTTTGGCATAGTAGGCTTGGTCATTTGTCTTTTAAGAAACTGGATGGTCTGAGGAACCGGTTACATTTTGATAATTCAAGATTTAATAAAGATGCTCCTTGCTATGTTTGTCCTTTAGCTAAATAAAGAAAGTTGTCTTTTGTTTCCCATAACCACATGCCTCAATTTCCTTTTGATTTGATTCATTGTGACATTTGGAGACCTTATCATGTTACTTCATATTCTGGACATAGATATTTTTTGACTTTGGTGGATGATTACTCTCGTTTTACATGGATTTTTTTGCTTAAGCAGAAGTCTGATGTTAGTGTCATTATTCTCAAGTTCTTCAATATGGTAGCTATTCAGTTTAATGCCAAAATTAAGAGTTTCAGATCTAATAATGCTCATGAATTAGCTTTTACTGAATTCTTCAATGAAAAGGGAGCGTTGCATCAGTTTTCATGTGTGGATAGGCCACAACAGAACTCGGTTGTGGAGAGAAAACACCAGCATTTACTTAATGTTGCACGAGCTTTGTACTTCCAATCCAGGGTTCCTATTCAATTTTGGAGTGAATGTGTTCTCACTGCTACCTTCCTCATAAATAGGACACCTTCTCCGTTGCTTAATCAAAGAACTCCCTATGAGGTTCTTTACAAAACTGCTGTAAATTATTCATTTTTCAGAGTTTTTGGATGCCTTGCATTTGCCTCAACTCTCACTGTTCATAGAACCAAGTTTCAGCCTATAGCTCGAATTTGTCTTACTTGGTTATCCTCCTGGCATGAAAGGATACAAGCTGTATGATATTCAATCAAAGCAGGTTTTTATCTTCAAAGATGTCATGTTTCATGAGGAAATCTTTCCTTTTCACACTGTGACTGCTTCGGATAAATTGGTTGATCCATTTCTAGGCCTTGTCTTACCTGTATCTTCTTTTGAGGTTCCTGTTGATTCTCAACCTCCAGCTCCCATTCAAGCTAGTTCTAAAGATACTTTGGATATTTGTCAACCTGAAGATTCTTTTTTGCCTGACTCTTCTACCCACGGTTCTTCTCCTGATGAAGTTCCCCTTAGAAAGTCTTCAAGTGTTACTAAACCTCCATCTTATCTTAGAGATTTTCATTGCAATTTGCTATCTCATAAAAAATTGCCTACTTGTGACACTTCATATCCTTTGTCTAAGTACTTGTCTTATGGGTCTTTACGCCATCTCACAAGAACTTTGTTATGAATGTCTCTTCTCAGTATGAGCCTCAGTTTTACCATCAAGCTGTTCAATTTCCTCATTGGAGGGATGCCATGAAAGCTGAATTGGATGCTATGGAGTTTAACAACACTTGGTCAATTGTTTCTTTACCAAAAGGTATTGGTTACAAATGGATTTACAAAATTAAGTACAAATCTGATGGTTCTATAGAAAGACACAAAGCCCGGTTGGTTGCAAAGGGCTATACTCAACAAGAAGAGCTGGACTTTTTTGAAACTTTTTCTCCTGTGACTAAGTTGGTTACTGTTAAAGTCTTGTTGGCTCTTGCCACGAATCAAAATTGGCATTTGGTTCAACTGGATGTGAATAATGCTTTTCTTATTGGGGACTTATTTGAAGAAGTATATATGGATCTCCCTCTCGGCTATGACAATAAGGGGGAGAATGTTAAACAGCGAGAAAGGCAGGTATGCAAGCTTAATAAGTCCATCTATGGTCTTAAACATGCTTCAAGGCAGTGGAATTCCAAGTTTTCTCAAGTTCTTATTCGATTTGGATTCACTCAATCCAAATCTGGTTACTCTTTGTTTACCAAAAGTTCAGGTTCTTCCTTTGTTCTATTATTGGTTTATGTTGTTGATACTATCATCACTGGTCCTAACTCTCAGGTTATAGATTCTTTGAAAGGTTTTCTTCATAGTCAGTTTAAGCTCAAGGAATTGGAGTGTTTGAAATATTTCCTTGGTCTTGAGATTGTCAAATCTGTTAAAGGAATTGTTATTTCTCAGAGACATTATACCCTCCAGTTACTTGAGGACATGGGATATCTTGCTTGCAAACCTACTAGTGTTCCTATGGATCCTAAGGTTCAGCTCAATGCTAATGATGGTGATCTCCTCACTGATATATCTCAGTGTAGATGTCTAATTGGTCGTCTTCTTTATCTCACGCTTTCTAGACCTGACATCACTTTTGCTGGGCACAAGTTAAGTCAATTTTTAGCTCATCATCGTTTGCCTCGTCTGAAGGCTGCTCATCACCTTCTTAGATATCTTAAATCTAATCCAGGTCAAGGATTGTTCTTCTCCTCATCCTTGTCTCTCTTCAGTTGAAGGCTTTCTCTGATGCTGCTTGGGGTTCTTGCTTGGATACCAGGAAATCTGTCACTGGTTTTTGTGTGTTCATTGGTGACTCTTTGGTCTCTTGGAAAGCTAAGAAGCAAGCCACGATTTCCAGATCTTCTACTGAGGTAGAGTATCGTGCTTTGGCCTCCACTGCGAGTGAGTTAGTTTGGTTATGACAGTTGTTGTTGTTGGACTTTCAGGTTGATGTTTCTTCTACTGCTCTTCTATTTTGTGACAATCAGGCTGCTATTCACATTGCTTTCAATCCAACCTTTCATGAGAGGACTAAGCATATAGAGATCGATTGCCACTTCATCCGTGATAAAGTTGCTGAGGGCTTCATCAAACTCATGCCAATTAGATCTCATCATTAATTAGCTGATGTTTTTACCAAGGTTTTGCCTTCTTCATCGTTGTTTCCACTCTTATCCAATATGGTTGTAATTGAGGGGGTATTAAATCTTGTAAATAATTAGTATTTGCTATTAGCATTTTAGTGTTAGCTTAGTTATACAGTTGTCATTAATCTGTTGTTTAGCTAGAGTTGTAACTGTCTGTAATCGCCTCTTCCCTTGTTAGCTAATTGGCTATTTAACATCTGTAACTTGCAAATTCTTGGATAATGAGATTATTCTCTCTCCTAATTTCTCTTGTTTAGTCGCAAAAGCTCTCTCTTCTCTCTCCTTTGTTCTCTCTATTTTTCTTTGTTTGGTTTGATTCTCACCTCTGCTCTCTCTCTCTACCGTCCTCTTTTCTCTATTCTCTTTCTCGAGCTTCCAGAATGAGCTCTTCAATTTTCCATGGCGCAGTAGCAGAGTTCGATTTCAATAAGGGAAATTATTGCAGATATCCAATTTTTTATTTTTGGAAAAAATAAAAAACAATCATTTTTTGTAAACTAATATATATATTTTTTTATTTCAAATCTTCATATGCAAGAGACTAAATGGATTAGGTCTCCATCTAAAACTGGTCGTAGTCGAGTCAACGGTTCATGAAACACGATGCCGAAAATATCGATACCTCCTACACTTGGCGTGGTCTGTGTAGTCTAAGCTTTCAAAACCAGTTCTGTTAGGTGTCGTTTGGCTCCCATTTTTGGAACTCATTCCAGGGCCTGGAATGAGTTCCAAGCCCTGAAATGAGTTTTGGCAAAAAATCGAGTGTTTGGTTAGCCGAGATAAAATGAGTTTTCTCAAAATGAGAATGAGAAAATACACATGCACCCATAATCACCTTTGAACCCGTTTTTGAGATTTGAGAATGAGTTTTCATTTTTTGCGGTGGCAAACTTGTAATAAAATGAGATGATGGCAAACTTGTAAATTCATCATCTTCACCTTTCCCTTCTCAAAAAGAAAACTTTTCGTTTTAATAAAAAAAAAAAAGAACGGACTGAATCGCTGTTGGAGAAGACGATTGGCAAACTGTTGAGTTCTCATTCCATTTGTTGGTGAAGACAATCTTTGTTGCAGAAATCGGTATGTTCTCTCTCATTTGTCATTCCATTTTTTTTTCTTCTTTTTTTGGGTTCGTTCTTTTCTTTAAAACCAGAAAACCCAATTCTTCTCATCATTGGGTTTTGCTAATGATATTCACAGGATTTATAGAGGTTTGTAGATGATTGAATGGGGGTTTAATCAGGGTTTTTTGAATGAAATTTTAAACATTAATAGAAGAAATCAAATAGAGTTTTTCTAGGGTTTTTGCAGAAGAAACAAATAGAGTTTGTTTGCTGTTTTTTTTTTCCCTTTTATAGGGTTCGTTCTTTGCTTCAAAACTAGGATATGGGTTGTTCTTGCTTCATGTGTTTGTTTCAGCATGCTTAGATGATATATTTTTCATCATTGCATACCCATCATGGTAGCAGGTAAGAACACAAGAACCTTAATTTTTCTGCAACCTTTCCAAGTAAACATAGCTTTTATTGACTGCAACAATTAGAAATTCTAACTAAGATTTAGAAGTTAACTTTATGGAAGCACAATTTAAGTAAAAAGCCAAATCTGTATGAATATTTTCATGGGAGAATAGGTTGGCGACTTTACGATTATAATGCCTTATTATATATCCTTTGTAGAGAGAGCTATTAGAAAAGGTAATCATAAAATGTATTATTGATTGATTTAGAATCACCCTACCCTAGGAATAGTCACAATGAATTCTTAACTAGATTAGTAAAATTAAGTATTCGTCATCCTTTAAAGTTAAATCCAAAAAAAAAAAAAAAA
>JAUPMG010022207.1:0-15088 GCA_031762675.1 Pachysandra terminalis | reverse complement strand
CTCAATTCCCATAACTATTTTCTTCATCATCAAGTTTAGGAATTCACCCAAGGAGTTCGCATTGGAATTGTCCTTATCAACACAAATCATTTTAGGGACTTTCATCCAAGGATTCCGCGTCGAGAGCATCCTTATCACACAATCATTTTGGGGACTTTCACCCAAGGAGTCCATAGAGGGATCGTCCTAAAATCCATTAGTCATCACATAATCACAGACATAGTATCCATATTACATTCCACACACAAGATGGTCTATATGAGAATTCCTGTGTCACCTCCTCACAAAACCTATCCATGCACCAATACACATGGATAATCTATGAGTAGGATCTACTAGGACCTCATATGAAGCCCCAATCAAGCATCGTACATTTATTTATGAATATCAATTTACTCTTACTTTCATTAGCATCCAACTCTCAACTCATTATTCATAGCCATCATAGCACATGTATAGGTACTAACCTCACCACGGTTATCTTAATGACTTCAATGTGTTTGTTAATGTATTGACTACCACTTCAATGTGGAATGGGGTGAGAGTCATATTTTGAATCTTATAGGGACTCCAATGAGATCTTTAAGGTTTGGGATGTGACAACGGTACTCGATTGATTGGACGACCGATTGACCAGTGAGGGTTCGATCGACCGGGGCACTGACCAGTGGGTTCCAATTGCATAAAGGTAAGTTGCTTTCTGTTGTTGGTTGGTCGACCGGTGAGGTTGGTCAGTCGACCGGATGGGAGTTCTGTTGGCTGATGCACTGACCTGTGTGTCCCGGTCATGTAAGTGTAGGTTTTTGTCTATGGGACCGATGCATCGACCAGTTGGTCCCTGTTGCATAAGAGTAGGTTTCTGTCTGTGGATACTCGGTTGACCAGTAAGGTTGGTCGGTTGACCAGTTACCGATAAGTGAAAAGTCTGGTTTTTCTGTCTTCTGTTTCTCAGCACTAGCTCCTAGGACGGCCCAGTGTTTCAGACTATACCTTATTTACCTGGATATCATTTAAGTAATTGTCCACATATTTTTATTTCAATAAAAATACTCTTAGACCCTAATTCTGAATGAGTAAAAAGTCAACTCTCCAGTTTTAGAACAAAATCCGATTTTCAGGATTTTTTGTCAAAACCATGATTTTCGAGTAGGGACATTTGTAGCCAACATTTAAGGCCTATGATTTTTATATTGTCAAGTTATATCATAACGTGATTAAATACCAAAAGTCTAGTGGGAAAAATATTATATCCTAGTCTTTAAAAGTGTTTTCCTGAATATCATTAAGTAATTGTCCACAAATTTTTATTTCAATAAAAATACTCTTAGACCCTAATTTTGAATGAGTAAAAAGATAACTCTTCAGTTTTAGAACAAAATTCGGTTTTTAGGATTTTTGTCAAAACCATGATTTTCGAGTAGGGACATTTTTAGCCAACATTTGATGCCCGTGATTTTTGTACTGTTTAGCTATATCATAACTTGATTAAATATCAAAAGTCTAGTAGGAAAAGTATTATATCCTAGTCTTTAAAAGTGTTTTAGTGAAAAGTCAACGTTTTCAGATTTAGTCAAATTTTCACTCTGCTACTGGTTGGACTCTCACCTTATGATTGTTTTGACTTGTGCGTGATAGAATTTACATGTGTATATGGGTGCACGTGTAGACCTGAATGAATGTGATTGTGATAGTTTTGATAATGTTATGGTTTGTTAAATAAATATAAATGGGTGGAATGTGTGATGATGATATGGAATGGAATGTATGATTTCAGTAAAGTATTATGTGATATGTGTGGATGTGGTAGGATTATGACTATGTGAAAAATTATAATGATCATGAATAACATTTTAGGATGTTAGATGATTATGCGTATGATATGTGATATATAAAAACAATGCATGTACATGGTAAGTACTTTGCATGATGTTGTAAGCATGATTCCATGTTATATTTATGATAACATGTTATGCTTAGATGTTGATTGTTCACCCAAGGATTGGTTGGGTGAAAGGACCCTATTAGGGGAATTAGAGATGTCATACCAATTGGCTTAGCTTAAGGCTATTAGGCTCATCACGGTTTAATAGACGTGAATGACCATAATGTTAAGTAGTGGTGCAGTAACTAAGCTTATGAAGCTTAGGTGATCCATTATAGTTTCGAGTTCGCTTAGTATAGATGGTCAGTTATATTTTGGGTTGCCTGTCTACCGTGAATTGAATAAATGAGTTAGGCAACTTTATGTGGCTTATCAGGGTGATTGTGTTTGGCTTTACCTTAAATAGGATCCATGGAAAAATAGACTTGGGCACTTGTGACCCGTGGGTTGTAAGTCCCTAGAACTATTGTGTGCACGTAGATTTGTGGCAGTCTTATCCAGCTAGTATAAACTGGGATACATGAGGCGTTTGATCATTATCTGAAAGTTGGATTGTCTTTTGGTTATGAAGGGTATCCGTAAGTCCATTACAGGGATTTGAGATAACTCACTTGATAAGAGCACCGCTAATGTCCTGTTGTACATGTTTACATTGTTTATAATGTTGCATGTCCATATCATTAGAGACGGATTGCATGTAGACACTGGTGTGTGAACTGTGAGTTATCGTCCCGTTTGTTAGACGATTTTCATGAGTGTACCATGGCATATGAAATACTATTGGACTGATGTACATGATGTACGGCACTCGATTCGATGCGTATGTATTTTTTTTATGTATGCATACTGTCATGATATCTATGTGATAACTCATATAGAATTGCAAATGACTTGTTATGGATGTCATGGAAGAATTTTATGTATATAGATTGAATGTGATGTACGATATAACATGGTTGTGTGATAGCATGAAGGACTGGTCTCTCTATTGTTGTTTATGAGTGAAGGGCCAGTTGTTAGTTTGCATCTACTATTTGTGAGCTAACCCTTCATTGGGATTTACTTTTCAGTCCTCCACGTGATCCGGTGACGAGGTGACGAGACATGACAGTCAACTTTTTGGTAGATTAGTTTAGATATGGAACCATTTGATTTTACTTCATTCATTTATTTGTTATTAACTTGTATTTTCATGAGTTAGTCTTCCGCTTAAGTGTTCTGTTTAGGTATTAGCTCCATTGTACCTTCTATGCAAGGGAATTAACAGCCTAGCGACCTTCTAGGGATTAGAGCCCGAAGTTGTGTTCTCGAAATTCATGATTGCACACTATTCGATGTGATACAAATTTCGGAGTGCGACATGCTGTCTACTGGTCCATTCTTTTGGATTGTGCTATTGTCTGTGCTATCTCTACTTTGTTGCTACTACATACCTATGTGTTGCTACTGGTTTATCTGTTGTTGATCCTTGCTGATACCTCTGTTGTTCTATCCCTTGCTCTGTTGAAATTCTACTAGTGTTTCTATTGCATTTATTTTGGATTGTGTAACCTGGTGTTGTTGGTTTGTTATTGCTATCTGTTGGACCATTCTTTTGGGTTGTGCTGTCAGTGCTATCTCATGACATGGGATGTGCTGATATGCGCCTCTGTTGATATCTCTTCTTGTTGTTGCTATCATTTCAGTGTGTGCATATTGTGCTACCCTATGGTTTGGGCTCTGTTATTGTTTGTTGTTGCTGGTCTTTATGTTGATCTGTTAATGGCCTGTGCTATTGTTGTATTGTGCTAGTTGCTTACTATTGACTTTATGATAGTTTGTCAATCTAGGCTTTTGGTCTATCTTGGTCAGCGTTTTAAGGATCGGCCTGATCCGATCTGGATCGGTCGGTCGGTCCGTATCAAGATCGGCCAGGACCAGTCCGATCCCAAGCCACGATACAATTATTGTATCAAGTGGCTTTGGATCGGATCGTTCCAACCGATACCAATCCGAACCAATTGATTCAGACCGGTCCAATGACTGGATCAAACCGATCCATTTTTTTTTTAATTTATAAGATTAACGATCCAATAGGTATCGACTGATACCAACCGATCTCGACCGGTATCACCATTCCGGTGACCGGTTCAGCTGATCTAAAAATTTTTTAAAGGACGATCGAACTTTTGGATCGAACCTGGATCGGCCAATCCATATCAGGATTGGCCCGGACCGGTCCGATCCATGATCCCTAGAATAAAAACCTTGATCTTGGTGCTATTGTTGTATTGTGCTAGTTGCTTACTTTGACGTTATGATAGTTGATTTTATGATAGTTTGAAAGTTTGTCAATCCAGGCTTTTGGTCTATCTTGGTGCTTTGGATTTTCTTTCTATTTGTCCTCACTCTTTGGAACTTGTAAAGCTACATTGTACATCTTTTAAATCGACCCACCAGCTTGGGGTGGCAATACATCGGGCTCGGGCTTACACCTTTGAGCCCGAAGGTGGGACTGGGCCAAGCTCGGATAACATAAATAATATTATAATAGTGTAAGTCCGGCCCGAGCCCGCCCAAGCCCGGCCCATTGCCATCCCTACCACCAATCCATCCCAATTAAATGAATTCAGGTTAACTCGTTTATTAATTGGGTTGGGTTTAAGTTTTACCAACCCATCTAAAAATGAGTTAATCCAAACCTAGCCCTCCAACCTGTTGAGTGCCCATTTATTTTATAAGTTCATAATTATATTTTATAATGTTTTATTATTGATATTTTAAAAGTTATTCATAAGTTAAAAATACATAATTTTTTTTAAAGAAATCATGTTAATTAAGTATTTTATAATATTTATTAAAATTTAATATATTAAATGAGATTACATTTTACTAAAATTAAAATTTAAATAATAATTAATTAGATAAATAAATAATAAATAGTTGGGCAAATTCAAGTTGAGTTCGGTTCATGATTTCACAACCCGTTTAAAACCTAACAGAACCCAATCCAACCTAACTCGTTGCCAACTCTAAAAAACCCATATCCACCCATGATATTTGCACAATTAAATCCTTTTAAATGCGATAATAACACTCCAAATTAACTTGTAATAGAAAGAGTGTATTTACACGTATGCAACTTCACTTTATTTACATGTTTGCACCGCAAAAACTCAAAACCCATTCTGAAATCTAAAATCAAGATTCGAGGTGATGATATGATAAAGGGTTTCTCATACGAGAACCCATTCTGCCTTTATTAACCAACGGATCATTTATCTGTGAAAACTCATTCCATCATTCTACCGATTAGAACTCATTCCAAGTCCTAGAATGCATTTCCAAAATAACACCCAAACAAGTCCTTAATTTTGACTGCTTTAATATTCATCTTACGTGTTTTTTCTCTTTCTAGGTTCCAACGCACACAGAATTTGCACACGGAATTTGTCCTGGTTTGTAAGAATCAATTCTTCTGTAGGTGACCATTGGCCCGACTTATATAAGTGCTTATTTAAGCTTATAGCTTACTAAAGCATTTTTTAAAATTATAAGTGTGTTTGGTAACAACTAATGGGTAAGTGCTTACCCATAAGCAGTAGAGGAAGCCTACCTATAAGAAGAAGCTTAAAGAAGCTATTGAAAACAGCATCTCTTATCACCTATGCAAGAAGCTATTTCTAAACTCTAGTAATATCTTTATAATACCTATTTTGCCTCTAAACTATCATAAGCACTTGAAAAAAATCTTATTTCTAAAATTTAATAATATTTTCATAATACTTATTTTAACCCTAAACTTTTATAAGCACTTAAATAAATGTATTTACGAAACACTATTTTCTCAGTTTATTGTTGCTATGGATAAGTGCTCTCATTGAGCTATTTATCCAATGAGTGCTTATGCAAAAGCACAAGCCGGGCTGAATGCAGCCGTAATGTAGAAATTCGAACTCCAGAAAGATCATATAGTTTTTACAGGGAAGCATTCGAACTTTGAATAGTGAAATTAATACATTTTTTTTGGTAGGATATATTGAAATAAAGATGAACTTTCCTCGACTGGAATTTAGAACATGATATGCTTTATTAATAAAACCAGCTTTTTCGCCATTATCAGCCACGGCTGTGAAATTCTACTTCCAAGTTCACTACTGAATCTGCTCAGATTTGAGTTCCTTCACCCTTTCTTCTGTTGCTCTCAGCGCTTCTCCGTAAATGCTTATTAACTGAAAATGATAATGCAAGCTTTCATTAGTAACTAGGATCAAAAGCTATAGCGTAAGCTGTTAATGCAATATAAGTGATAGACATCTTAAAACAGAATTGAGTTGGTGCCAAAGATCTAGAATGTATATTGAGAAGCAACCATCCTCGTTGCTTTTGGACAGTAAAAACATGTACAACTTTTTGACAGTTTATAAGAAGCCTTGGTGCCGTATTTGCCTCAATACTATTAACTATATCCAACACCCATTAAAATAGAGATAACATTTATTTCTTTTATTCTCATCATCCAACAAAAGAACATCCATTAATATTGTCTTACCTGATCAACTTCTTTCGGGGAGATTATGAATGGAGGGGACATCATTATGTTTTCACCTGCAACACGGACTAGCATTCCACGCTTCTCACACTGTGCTCCAAAATATGCACCTACCCCTGCAATGCCATCATCAGTAAGTACTATTATGGCCCAGGAAGACGTGAGAGAAGACATGGATGTAAAGATGAAAATAAGCGGCCATGTTTATAGGAAAAGATGGTAGTCCTATTGTCAATGCCCAGTCTATGTAACCATGGGCATTATATTTTGCTTTAAGACTTTAAGATTATGTAGTCAATATGATACTAATATCCGAGTGTGCGAACAGTAAATTATTACAAATAACTGTTTCATACTCTCACATAGAACTATTATTGCTTCTTGTTTTCCTTCTTTTTTCTCTTTCCAATCCTCTCTTTCATCTTTTTTTCTAATATTTCCATCTTATTTCACTATTGCAATTGCTCCAAACACTCTTTCTTTCTATCTTCTATTTAGCTTACAGGCTCTAGTTCTTAGCTTTCTTTTGCACAAATTCATACTTGATATCAGAGAAGAATATTCAAGATAACATTTGAAGTCAGAAATGTGATATGTCCATATGTGTCTTCATTAGTTGTAATTTCTTCTTTTGTTTCTTTTGGTGGATTGGAGACCTACATGCCGTGAGATGATGTAAGAGGCTGCCTGATTTCGTCGGAGGGTAGCACTAAGCACGTGAATCCTATTTTTGAGTTTTGTAACTCTATTTCCTTTTTTCTTGTTTTCTTACAAGATCTCTTGTATGAATGGTCATGAATGCCAATGGCAAGTTGTATGCAAATTGCCAAGTCATTTCAGTTGTATAAATTCTGTGATAATTCACATGTTTCCTAGCATGATTCAATTAACTCTTGTTCCATTTCTAGTGTTCAGGATCTGACAGTTTCTATAGATATCTGTGGACATAAACCCGATACTTTGATTGCAATTACTAAACTCAAAGGAACTAATTCTTTGGAGTGGTCCAAATCAGCTGGAATATTATGGGTTGAAGAGGAAAATCGGATACAATGGTAAACAACAGGCCAAAGGTCATAGATCCTTTGTTGAGAAGTAGGAAGATGACATTATTTGGACTCTAGGTTACGACACTATATTTAAAACATCAATTAGTTAGGGCTAACGATGTGGAAAGATGGTAGACGATCATGTAGTTTTCAATAACAGTGATCTCTTCGGAGTTGTTCTTCTCCCTTACTCTTTTGTTCTTTCATTTTACTGACTCTAGGTGAAATCTACTGGCCCCAAGTTTGTTGGGCAGTGTTATCACAGGGTTGGTCTAGGTTGTAACAACAACAGTGGTAGCAAGGTTTTGGTGTATCAACTATGGTAGATATCACATAGAGTGTGAAAGAGAGATTTGATAGTTTTACAACGGGGTTTGACAGAATACCATTAGAAATTCGAGAGATAATATTAGTCCTCACAGTGGATCAACTCTTGAAGTGCAAGTGGATGTAACTTTGGGTCAACCAGATAAATCTTTATGTGGTGCTTGTTAGGTGCCTTGTTCTCTTCATATCTTCTGTTCTTTTTTAGAACATTATTCTTGCAATTTTATGTGGGCTGTCAAAATCAAAGATATTGAAGTATTGTTAAATCCTTTTAGAATCTCTAATACAAGTGGTATCAGAACTTCATGATTAGTGTACAAGCTGTTTGACCAATTGTTTGTCTGAGAATTTGGAAACATATACAAGTTTTATATACAATATGTTCAACGATATAACCATAGGAACAAACAGAGAAAATAATAATGGTTTGGGATCAAGTTTAGCCTTCCTACTTTTCCTAGGCTGAGAAAAAATAGATATGGAAATGCAGAACATTGATGAATGCCAGTGAGAAGAAACATGGGAGAAAATGACGATGAAAATTATGAAGAAGTAAATTAGGAAGTGTTGGAAAACGTATGGTTGCTTTAGTAGTCATGTATTGAGTCTTGGTTAGAAATTCCATGACAAAGGATGTCAGTAGTGGACGGTATAGCTAGAATTAAGCAGTTATGCAATTGAACTTTCACTCAAAATGTTTAGCACAAAGGAAATTCATTTTATTTCAATCCTAAGGTAGGAAGATACATTGACACAAAAACAAGTGATTTTCCTATCAAGGTGGAGTCTTTTGGGCTTGGTACTCGGTAAATTAAACATCACTAATTCATTCCAAAAGTTTTATGATTAATGGATTCTTTGATAACATTGTTTTGTGAATTTCCTACATGAGGTTTTGAATTTCCCCAGTATATAAGAGGGAAACAGGTCAAAGATTTGGAAGAAGAGAAGAAAGATGAAGTCCTTTTTGGATAAAAAGATCTCTTGGTAGTAGTTCTCCTCTCTCTCTCTCTCGTTGTCGTTATCATATCTTGATGAAATCTACCGGCCCAGGGTGTTGAATGGTGGTAGCATAGAGTTGGTCAAAGTCGTGACAGTAGTGTGAAAAAGGTTATGGAGTAAAGATGGTAGAGTTATGAAAGAGAGAATCAATGGGTTTACAATTGGGTTTGAATGTTTGTTTCCAAGTTTAGGTAACTAACATTATTCCCCATATAACTTGTAATCTCCTTATTATGTGATTATCTCATGTCAAATTTCCCCTTAATGTAGCCCCTATGAGGTGAAGCATGAAATTTCTTGTGTTATGGTTGTATTTGGTAGTTACATGCTTTACTTTTTTCATTTTTCTTTATTCACATATAATTCTTTGGATTGTTGAATCAAGATACTTTTTTTCATTTTTCTTTATTCACATATAATTCTTTGGATTGTTGAATCAAGATACTTGGTAGTTTCAGCTATTTGATTTCCAACGGCCGTACTCATGATGGTGGACTCGGTCACAAGATTTGGTTCTTCATATTCCTCCAGCACTCTAGTAAGTACAAGCATAATCAAAGATTAAAAGATTGGATTCTCAGCTATAATCCCCAACTTGTTTATTTATCTTTTTAGTAATTGGATGTCTTGTTTCATGAATATTTTAGATATTCAAGTTTAAGTCTCAGAGTCACCATAACATGATAGAACCTTCTTTTACTCAGTAATAATCAAATCATCATTCCACTTTTCATTTTTCGTATAGAGGGTCTCCCCCTTGTTCCATCTATTTTTGGGTTTCTACATTTTATCTCGTTTATTGTTGTTCATGCATACCGTAACAAAACAATTTTAGCATATAGCAAAAAAGTAAAGTTTAATGGAGATTAGTCACTCTCTTGTAAGTATGAATTAAACAAGGAAAAAAAAAAGGAAAACTAATATAAGCTATACCTAATGTGTCTTATCAAACATATTTTATGTGCTAGATTATAAGTTTCCCTATCAACGTCGTTTGTTATGATTGCCTTCCATTTAGAACAGGAAAAGGTTTTGATGTTGTTTACTTTGTTCGTGTACAAGTTCCACACAATCCCAATTCTGTCAAATAAAACCTTCTTGGGTAATATCCTACTCGCAAGAATTGTAAATGTTACAATCCGTTATCGGGATAGGAATATGTCTCAGTGAATACCTCCTTTATTGAATCAGGTCCTCTTTTCCCTACCTCTCTTCAGAGGGGACATATTGTGGAAGAGATCGTTTATTCCTCTACTGATTTTTACTTCCTTTGGAACTCAAATTGATGTTTTGGAAGAACAAGTTGAAACTTTATACACAACAAAAGCAAGACGGAGCAAAGGCCATTATCCAGAAAACCCTTCCAATGAAATATATCCTCCTATCTAGGTAATTCTCACTTATCATTACGATGCTGATCCACCCATTGCCTTATGCAACGCTACACATTATATTGTTTATCTATCAACAATTTTGTCATCTCAAGTCTTTATCTCCTTCATTCAAGCTTTTTTCTTTTCTATCTTTTATATCCATTCCTTCCAGCATTGTAGATGCTTTGGCTCATTCAAAGTGGAAACGGGTCATGCTCCTTTTACCTTATGGTTTATTGAATAGACCCATTCACAATAAATTAATTCTTTCCTGTAGTATAATCCTTTCAACACAAATACCATTTTAGTAAAGCCCTTGCAAAGCTAATCATCATTGTCTTTACCTAGACTCTTAAGCATAATGGGATCTCTTACTAGGAGAAGATTGCTTTGGTAGAGAGTTAAGTCCTAATAAGGTCATACGGCTTATGGAAGCTAACAAAAAGAGGTCATTGCACCAAATGTGTGTTATGAATGTATACTTTCATAGGAAGCTACAAGAAGAAGTTTACATGGACCCCTCTTTTGAATTCCAGGACGTGAAGGAAAAATTTAGATTAAAAACAGAAACCTATGGCCAAAAGCATTTTTTTTGGAGGATGATTTGGTAGATTTATTAGTTCATTGTTTGAAGGGTTAGATATTTGGGGAGTCATGCTAATCACACCTTATCTATCAAGAATACCAAGTACAGCAACATTACCCTGACTTTGTATGAAGACAACATAGCTTTCATAACTGCATTTAAGGAATACAATATATAAAGAGTTTCTTGGTCAAGGAATTCTAAATTAAATGATATGAACTCATTGAACTATTTTTTTAGGATAGTGGAGAAGATATATAACAAATGGGTTTAGTATGTTAGATATCATCTTAAGGCCATACGAAAACTTTGTGGTAAAACAGCAGATGCAACTCAGTTCACAAACTTGATGAACAAGAAAGTAAATCCCACAAGGATGTCATTATGTTTAGAAGCAAGTGAGAATATTGATATATCTCTCTTCCATATGCCTGAACAATTCATATGTTGTGAGCGCAATTAGCTAATTCATTAATAACAAACCAACCCAGATCCAGCAAAGCGTTACAAGGTGGGGAAGAAAAATGATATTGAATTCAAATAAGCCAGAGATCACCAAAAAGCTCAAGTTGAATAAAACATCACAGAAGTAGCGAAAGAAATCTCTATAGACAATTTCTTGAAATTTAGTCGAATCTTCATCAAACTAAACATAAGTATTAAACGGCCAAGAAAAAGAATTAACATGTAATTAAAATATAAAACTAAAACCTACTAAATAACCATGTGAGGCCCATAAAAGATAGACCAGCTAGATGACCCTAATAGGTAAACCAAACAATCCATTGGTCATAACCAAGATTTTTCTAGGTGAATGGGGTGGCATGGCACTTTAACATTGTTCAGATCATGGAGAAAACCATGGTATTGAACAATGGATTACTCATGCATCATTTGCTCACTTGAAAGAACTCAGCTCTTTGGATCATTATTGAAGTGCAATGCATTTTCATAACTCTATTGAACACACTTAAATCCTTCCACAGAAATTGGTTTCCAAGGATTATCCTAAAATGTCCTCATCATACTCGTAATCCTTCTGATATCAGTTGACTCCCTATAATACCAAGAGAGTACATCATTAAAGAACAGAAGAATTTCAGAGCATATTATTAGTACGGACAATAGATAGATCTCATTTATTAGGAGTATGAAGTGTTAAAGAAGAAATTTATCTAATAAGACAAAGGGATTAAGGGAGCAAAGGAAATTTGATATGTGAGATTGAATGAGAGGCATGATGATGGTCGCTGTGTTCACCTTTATCAGTAATGCCGGATGGAAAAATTGGGAATAGGAGTACCTCTACTCCTGAAAAGTACGAAGGTAGCACTAAGAGGATGAAGATATAAATATGCAAATTATTTGATTATTATATTATGTAAACCCTTTATATTATATAACTAAAAATTTAATTTGGATCAGGTACGGGTTAAGTTCTGACCCTGCCCAACTAAGTGTTCACTTACTTCAATATATACCTTGAATTAGAATGAAATTATACTTAAAATTATGTGAAAATTATTATAAAAATTTTCAATTTTTAAAATTTTGGTTTTGGGGTTCAGTCCACCCTTCGGTTCAGTTGGGGGTCGACCGAACCTCAGTCAAACTGGGGGCCGAACTATTTAAGGTCATTTTGATACCCTAATTCCATTCTTTGCAAACCCCAATTCTAGAAAACTTCTCTAAGCCTTTCCAAGCATCCTTAAAGCATCTTCAACTCCTACTTCAAATCCAAGTGGATTACACTCTGGTAAGTTCTTCAAAAATTTCTTAGCATTCTTCATTTTGGGTTACATCTTTTCTCTCTTGAGTAGAAAATCCCTTGTTAAACCCTAAAAATCTCTATGGCTAGAACCAATGAACAATGCCATTAGCAACGTTCCCAAACTTGTAGAATCTGATAAACCAGCTGTGACCCGAGTTCTGTGTGGCAAGAATGTCCGGTGAAAAGATAGTAACGCCCTCAGTGACCCCATCCTCCTGCCCTCGTATAGAATTATTCATAGGATCTTTGTGAAGAACGTCTATCCTCAATCCGGGAATAAGACCGAGATCACTCCTTTCATGGTCCAAGTACTCTACTTTGTGGCAACGGGTCAGAAGCTTTGCCTCCCTTCTCTTATCATTTCTCACGTTATACGGTATGTGCAGAACACAGGGAAATGTGCCTACCTTTTCTTTGTTTGATGTGTGCCATCGCTTGGCAATGGGGTATTCTTTTACCTCATAAGAAGACCGGCACTACTGATAAACCATTCGGTATGGTGAACCTTCGTATGATGGGTTTACCAAGGATGGGTTCATGGTACATTCCTCAGCAAAATCAGAGGAGGCAAACCTATGAGGAAGAACCACGAGAGCAACCTGAAGAGCAGCAGAGTCCACCTCGAGAACAATCTCATGGAGCTTCCACTTCTTCTGCACCGCGAGTCAATATTCCACGTCGACACGAGTACACCAGGAGGAATATGACCACGAATGCTCGACTTGCAGCTGTGGAGAGGTCCAACTTCCAGTTGAAGACCGAGATGGGGAAGAATAAAGAAGAAATGTTCAAGCTTTGAGAAACTGTAGAGAAGGCACTCTAATTCTTCTAGGACATCTTTGGATGTGGCGGAGCGAGCGATGCCACATCACCTTCAGCACCTCCACCTCCTCCCCCTCATGAAGGAGATGATTCTTAGAGGATTTAGATTTTCACAGGCTTTCCGTTCCATTTTGGTAGCCATCTGCAAATGGCAAGGAACTTGTTACGGTTTGTTTTGGAACTTGTTAGAATTTATTTAGGTGTATTAGTTAACTAATTCACTCTTGATGTTTCAATCTAGTGTTTTTGAATGGAATACGTGTTACGTTAAATTTCTCTGTGTGGGTAACTTAAATGCTTGTTTAAACTTCAAACCTCAGCGTATCTTTTAGCACAATAAGAATATAAAAACCATTGAGTTAGATCCCTTGGATTAAATTTCGAGGACGAAATTTCTTTTAAGGGGGGTAGATTGTTGTGACCCGAACCTAGAAATTAATAAAATGATCAATTTATAACTCTTTAAATGAATTAAATAATCAAAAAGGAAACCTGTGCTCATATTGGACTGAATTGTACCTTTAATTAATGCAAGAAAACTGGAAACTAACTGGTTGATAAGGATCATAAGCATTAAGAGAAAGTAATGTGTGAACATAAATATAATTGGGTGTATAAGTGAACTGGTTATGAGGATAAGGAGGCTTTAGTAGAAATATTTCAGAATTGGGGTTGAGGTGTGATTAAGAGAAGAACAGAGAGTATAGTGAGATTATACATACTTTAATAGGGCCTTTGGACTGAGTTAGTGGGCTTGGTTCAGACCTGGTCGTTTAGCCCAATAATGAAGATCAAGGCTTGCATAGTAAAACACATTAGATTTGAATTAGTGAGAGAGAGAGAGAGAGAGAGTTACCTAGTGAGGATAGTGTTTGAAAAAGAAAGGACTCATTGTAGGGGATCTTTCCTATCTAAGTTAAAAGGTCAGCATGTATTAAGGAAAATGATTTGAATTCAAATAAGGAGAGAAGATGATGGGATTTAGGTAGGTGTGTGGGATTATGGGAAAGATCCCATAACCATTTCTGTTGACTTGTAGTACACGACCAGAAGATAACAGAGGAGATCTGGTTTTGAGGAAGAAGAAGAGGAAAGAAGAAAAAGAAAAGAGAAGAGAAGAGGAGATTTCCGGAAGAGACCTTAGGAGATCTAGTTGCTGAAATCTACAAAAAAAGCTTGGTAAAGAGGTAGGATCTCATGGTTCTCCTTCTACTTATCTTCATAGGAGCATAATAAAGAGATTATATGAATGAATGGTGATTTAGAAATATGAAGTATAGAAGATAATGAATATGAATGTGAGGATGGTTGTAGATGCATAGAGTTTGTGTGTGTACTGATATGGATGTTTGAACTATCAAAATATGATGATCATGTGACCTAATATTCAGTTTTATGCATATATGTATGCTTGGATGTGTAGCATGCTAGAAATGATGAAGTTAACATGAAATTTGTGATTCCGGTTGTTTGATTGGTGTTTTTATGTTGAAATATGAAATGTATGAATAAATGTAATTTTTAATGATTTTCTAGAATTTATACGAGCTTTGGCTCAGTTGGGGGTCGACCCTGAGGTCGACTGAAAATGACAAAAAGTGACAAAAGTCACTGGAAAAGGGGCCGAAGGTGAAAGGAGACCGAAGGGGTTCGGTCCACTTGGGGGACGACCCTGAAAAGGGACCGAAGCCCAATGGGTCCCATTTCTTGTAGGTGGGTTTTAACCTAGTGAGGTTGTGTGTGGT
>JAUPMG010022196.1:3095-15088 GCA_031762675.1 Pachysandra terminalis | reverse complement strand
ACTAAAAGTGAATGTAAATCAATTAAAGATATATAAAACTTGATATCAAGTGCCATATCTATGAGGGAGAAAAGGGAAATATGTGAGAAATGATGGGAAAATTTAGGGAAATGTGGGTTTTCCCCCCAAGTTTTAAACAACCCTATGTAGTGTATAAATACATCATAATACATAAAAAAAAATGCAAAAACAAATGTCTAACATTTTTTTTTTATTTTTTAAAAAAAATTCAAAAAACTGAAAAATTTCCTCCATGTCTCTTGACATGAGGGAAATATAAAAAAAAAATGAAATTTTTTCCCCCACGTCGCTGACATGTTGCCGAAATCAGGGTAAAACGATTTACATCCTGATTTCGTGTCTCCCATACCAAAAATGGCGACATGTCGCCGACATTGTAAACACTGGTTTTAAATCATTACATAATTGAATTCCTGCAAGATTTATTTGTATTATTAGATCACCATAAGTGTAATTAGAATATTCAATTATATTATTAGGATGTTAACTTCGGAGTTTTGTCCTAACCTCATCAGCAAATAAGGGAGGTAAACCAGAGATAAATTTTTCTTTCCAAAACTCATGATTTGAGTCATCCCTTTGAAATGCTTTGGTAAGGAACATATCTTTATACCAGAATTTTGTGGGATACTATATTTGATAGATTCAATTTATCTTGGGTGATGCAGAGAGGTTTGAGAGAGGCTCTCTTAAGTTGGGGTTGGAAGAAAGGGAAGGAAGGAAGGAGTACCACTCTTTGGAATTTATGCCCGGTGGCTATTTTATGGTCGATCTAGAGAGAAAGGAACTGCAAGATTTTTTAGGGTAAGAAGGCGTCCACCCAGAGGGTGGCTGATTGGGCACTTGGGCACTCTCCTTGATTTTTTTTATGGGCATCCAATCACAAAGTCTTTAAAGAGATGAAATTTGAAGAATTCAACTGCAAATGGGGTTCTTTGTTGGGATAGATGATGTGTTAGTTGTATAGGGGATGTTACTTCACTGATATGAATACTTGTACATTTCTTACTGTTATTAATAGTTATATATAAATCACTTTTACCGATAAAAAAAAAGGAACATATCTTTATACCATCGAAAAGAAGATTAAGTTGGACAATGCTATTGGTTAATTGTTCGCGAATTCGATCTTGTGCTATTGGATTATAACTAACAAAATGTTTTAATATATTTATAGTAAAGGTGTAGACAGCATCTTGTATATCTTGTCCATTTTCTTGTTTGATAATTATATTATTATGATCTTTTTTAACAGCAGTTAAGATATTCAATCTGTCTGCCTGTGAGAGATAATTATCCCACCATCCTTTCAGTTGGCCAGAAAATCCGCAAGCAATCATTGAGGCTGCTTGTTGATCAGAATTGTTATTATCAGTTTGAGCGGCTCGTGCAAATATTAACATTTGTTGAACTATATTTTATTATTTGATATTCAGCCATACCATCGATATTCCAATTACATATATATTACTTCCATGAAAACTAGTTTGCCAATATGAATCCATGTCTTCATATTGTGTATCAGCTAGTGAAGGCCTATTATAGTAATTTTTTGGAGGTTTCCATTTGAAATGTTTTGTTTTGCTATTTAGTGTATGTATTTGTTCGTATTCGTTGGGTGTATATGTATTTTCGTTGGGTGTATGATCATTGTTTTCAGATATATTATCATCATTAATAACCATTATACCATCATTGGAGGAAGTAGAAGGTGAAGATTTGTTGGAAATTTTGATTTGTGCTAATTTTTCAGATAATTTATCTATGAAATCATTACTAATTTTGGAAGTGTTTTTTAGGTTAAATTGAGGTAGTTCTAGTGGTCTAACCAAGGGACTTATTTCATTAGTAGAGGGTAGCATGTTTGTATTTTGTAATGGATGTGGCCTATTACTCACTTTGAGGAGATTTTATATTCGATCAGTTTGTCATCTGATAGTTTGTAAATGAATATTCGTATAATCATTTTGTTCTAACAATGGTAACAAATATTCTATTTGTGCAGGAACATTTTTGTTGGGTGGTTGTGTTGTCTTGAAAGGGACTGCTTCAGTATTTTCAAAAGTTTCAGATATGACTATTGCTTCAGTAGAAGGGTGAACTGCTTCAATATTTTTTCCGGAAGCTGATAGTCATTGATGAGTAATGAACAAAAATAGTCTAGGCAAGCAAGTCATTGAAGATTCTTCTTCCAATGTTCCACCCTACAAACAGGTTATTATTGGCAGACCATCATTCATCAATTATCCCAGATATAATATCCCTATTAGTGGCAATACTCAAAAACTATCCCATGATGAAGATAGCAAATATGCTCCTAAAGGAACCATTAATATCATCGCAATTGAATATAATGAAACCAATATACCAGCTAATAATCTTGCTACTCAATATTTTCCACCCAATTCTCATTTTCCATTTGATGGACCCAAAAACCGTCAATTCTATGAGATCATCCTCACCAAATCCAAATCTGTTCTCAACACCCATTCTCAAAATCATCATAACCTTCATAATTTTGCTTATTCAAACTTCGAAATTCTCAATATTATTTTAAAGCAAAAATGGGGTGATATCAATAGTCTGAAGTTTTTCTACCAGCATCAAAACCGCACACCATATTCTTATTGGGATTATATCAAGGCATGGGAATATTGTCTCTTCTATCAAAATGAATATTTTAAACATTCCTGGTTTTTATTCTTCTGTCCAGGATTCACCTCTCCCATTCCATCCTGGTTCTTCAATTGGTGGAGACAATTTGGACCTATTCCAGACTTTTCCTAAACCTCTTCTTGAATCATATAATATTTATTTTCAAAATAATCCTAATCTTAATAATGACACCCCTTATCCTTTTCTTAACTTTATTCGAGAACTCTTCATTCCTTGGATTTGTGCGTGGCAATATGTCATTGATTCTGATTGGGATCCTCCAATGCTTAGTCGTCAAATAGCCACCAAGTGGTGGGCTAAATGTTATTTTGACCATCTCTTGCCTGATCAAATGATCACCCTTTATCCAGATATCAATACACCTATCAATAATACTAAACCATCATCTGATCCAATACTCACAATACAAAAATTGAAGAAAAATTAATTTCTGATAATCCAAATATCTCAACCACAGATTTCAAGAGAAAGGTACTTGAATTATTGGATAATGAAGATATTGAATCATACTCCAAATGATCCAGAACAGGATGATCCTGACATTGTTTTCTTTGGATGTGACATGAAACCTCCAATATAATCTTTACATGGCAATAGTGCTTACCAATAATTCACAAACAAAGACAAATGGTAAATAGTCCTCTGTCAACAATAATACACTGACAAAATCTTTTGGATCTACTTTAAGTATCTGCTTTTGACCATGTACGACTCCACCACTTCAAGGACACGTGTTAAAGCAGCTTCAATTATTGTTTCTACTTTTGTTGAATGGTTAGGATTTATCACTTTATTTTAAATGGCCTAGATTTAGATCTGGTTGTAAGCCCGAACTTTATATAAGGGCATTTGGTATTCTCTCTTAATCATCGAAAATTTTACGAAATCTTCCTAGTTTCTTCTACTCTTCTGTTGCTCAATATTTGTGTCTATTTGTGTAATCTCTCTCTTGCTCTCTGTAAGTTTCCTTAAACTCTTTCTATAAACTTCCTTTTTGTTTTATGTTTAATCCTACTTTGTTTATTTTAGTTTTACGATCCTCTATTTTGGTATCAAAGCGATGTTATTGTGAATGTTGTCTTTGGCTCAACCTGACCCAAGCTACTTGCCTTAAGTTTCTCAACTTCAGTTGCGACCTACTGGCTTAAGAACGTCACAAGAACAAGGATTTTTCTGATTTTTTGAAAGTTTAATTTTTATAAATCTTGTTTGATGATAATTCAGTCACCCAAGTCGTAACTTGCTATTGTCCTATTGTTGCCAGTAAGGCGTTGTTAGTTATAATAGTAGCATTAGTTATTGACAGATTGATTATCAGTTTCAGACTTGTTTTATAAAATGGCAAACTTAATCCGAACCTTGTCTAAAAAATCCTTTTCTTTGACTTCCTCTTCCAAATCTATTGTCAATAGTGAAGAATTAAATTATGAAAATATCGAAAAACGTATTCAAAATTGGAAAATACCAAAAATACCTGTTAAAAAAATCTATAAAGTTGGTAGATTTAATATCCAATCAGATTATTCAATAAAGACTGTTGAGAAAACTGTTAGTCTAATAGATAATTATGACAATTTTCAATTATTAACACCAAAATCACTAGGCGATTCAATACATGATCTTGAAGTAGACTTTAATTTAGTAGTAATATATGAAGAACAATTTACAATAAATAAAGAATATCTACGGAATGAATTTTATCATCCTAAAAATATAGAAAATAGAAAATGGCTTTTTGCAAATTATAATAAAATCCAAAGAACCGAAATCCAACAGAGTTTACAATTTATTGATTCTTTTATATTTTGTAAGATTTTTGTGTGCAGATTATCAATAAATTCAAATGTGAGAGGGGGACCAAGAGTATTAGTATGAAGTCCTTTGTTGTCAATGGTGAAGGGTTGAATCATTGTCAAGAAGGGAGTACCTAATACTACACCTTGGGACAAATGTTTTACTAAAATAAAAGGAGATGAGATACAAATTCCTTGATTACAAATATGTGAGACTGTGAGTTAGATAATTTGAAAGACATATTCAATTTTTGTCCTGAAGCAGTATATGATTTCCTTTTTTTATTGTAGAGTATTAGATTGAGAAGGTTTCCAAGTTCCAGAAGTAAATTTAACTAACTGGATATTATTATTTTAGGGTTGATTTGTTGGGGTATGCCCACCATAACCATAGTCAGACGCATCTGTTTCAACAATTTTAAAGGCAGTAGGATCAATAATATTTAGACATGGTAAGACTTTGGTATGAGTTTTTATTTTTTGAACGGCTTTTGTACGTATATCACTCCAGGGAGGTGGATTACTCTATTGAAACCCATAAGCAAAAATATAATTATTTGCATAAAGGATTAATACAAATAGCAATTAAACCTTTAACTCGTTTAGGTCTTAATACTTAGTTTTAATATGTGTACGAGATCAACAACATAAAATATTTACACTCTTTACTAGGATTAGTCAAGTCTTCCCTCTCTAAAGGACCAATATACTTTAATTGTTCTCTCTCTCTCTCTCTCTCTGTGTGTGTGTGTGTGTGTGTGTGTGTGTGTGTGTGTGTGTAAGTCTTGGGGCTTTTAGAACAACGGTTAAGTACATAACAAATGGTATCAGAGTTGGCACCATGTCACAGGTTCGAGTCACAGAAGAAGCAACCTATAAAATGCCTTGGTATTATGTATGTGCGTGGTGCTAAGTCATTGAATAATGATAAATGAGTGGAGCCACCAAAAGAGAAAGGGGTACCATCAGGTCAATGTTGATAGTGTTTGCAATAGTTTCCATAGGAACCGCCATGGACGTCGGCTGCGGAAGCGTGGTGGTTGTTACAATCCTACATGTTAAGTGCTTAACCAAATGAGTTTCTATAAGTCCCGGGGCTTTTAGAACAACGGTATATATATATATACCGAATTGGATTTTCCCATGTCACGAATTACTAAATATGAGCCCAATTAATCAACATTAACAACCAAAAAATTATATCTCAACAACAATTCCAAAGATCGATGAAAATTAAGAACTCAATAGCAATGACCAAAAAGAACAAAATCAAGTTTACCTTCTCTGAAGTTACTCTTGAACCTACGGGGGACGTGACGGAGATACCTCATCCGACCAGTACCAGTGGTCTTCCTCCGAATCGCCTTCACACTCCAGTTATCTGAAATCCAAAAATTCAGTAAAAATTAGCTTAAAATAGGAAAATAAAAAAAATAAAAAAAGGAACAAAAATATTAGATGATTCGTACAGATATCAGATGAACGAGCACAGAAATCAAAAAGGAAAACATAAGCCCAGAGAGATCGAGAAGACGAATCGAATTAGTTAATTTAGCTGGCTCACACTTCCTGATACGAGCAGCAGGAAATGCACAAGCAGCACATCTACTCTTCTGGATGTGAAAGCTGCGTCGTCCACACCTGATACAGAGCGTGTGAGTCTTGTTCCTTCTTTTACCAAAGCTTCCTGTTCCCTTTCCCTGTACGAATCAAATCAAAATCTAGGGTTTTTTTTACAGATTGGATGCAACGAAAGTAACAGCAAAAACAAAAATGAAGGCTAGGGTTTCTTTCGAAGATCTGAAACGAGAGACTTGGAAGGAAATAGAGAGAAAAGCTTACCATTTTCGCAGTGGCAAGCTTATAATATTGGAAAAGATTTTTAGGGTTTTATATGGGCCTATAGGAGGGCTGAACTCTGAACCATTGCTTAAGAATGCGTCGGTTCGGTCCGACCGGTTCAAAAGACCGGATAAAATCTGATCTGACCACCAACCCGGATGGATTTACAAGGTTGACCCGAAGTTTGTGCCGACATAAAATGAGTTTCTTAATTGGATAAACCAAAACACGTCCAAATCTCATTCTGATCCAATCCATTGCCAACCCTAAGTTGTGGATACCACGGTTTCAGGAACCGGTCCAATCGATACCGGTACAAACCGGTCAGTACAACAATCCAGTAACTGATCCAATGTTTTTTTTTTGTTAATTAATAAATTGAATGGTCAAGATCAGTATCGCATTAGATCGGTTCGGTACAGATGGTCCAACAATCGGTATTGTCGGTCCAGTAATCGGTACTGCCGATCTAGCGACCAGTTGATCCAATTTTTTTTTCTTTTTTAAAAAAACTGGGCAATCAATATTTGTACCAGATCCGGACCGGCTGGTATTGCCGATGATCAATCAGGACCAGTCTAGTCCTCAATCCCGAGACTTTAAACCTTGGTGAAACTCAAGAACAGATCAGATTTCGATCGGATGAGGGCATTATCCAAATTTGATTTCATTAAAAGTCAGATCGAATCGGATCATACTGAACTGGTAGTCAGATCATCATAAATTCCTCACCAAATCTGATTAGTTTCAGATCGGATTCAAACAATTATCGAATTTTTTGGTGAACCTATTTCATAGTTATAAGAAAGTAGAGAAAAAATAAATATAATTTGATATGCATTTATTTTTTTAAAAGTATCCTAAATTAATGTCATATTTTTAATTATATGTTTAATACTTAATCACCTAATATTATATATTTATATATACACACAAATAGAATCGGATTGATGGTATAAAAAAAAGGAATCGGATGGGATTCTTATCAAATCAAATCAACCTATATCTGAAACTGATCCGATTAATGGTCGGATCGAATCAAATTATCGAAAATCCCTTACTGAATCCACTATTTTTGAATTGGGCTCATATCGAACTCGGATCATAATATAATCTATTGACAGCCTTACCTGAAACCCATCCATTTATTAAAGGTGTTGGAGATGGTCAAGCCGAACCTAACTCATTTAAAATAGCCTAAAAACTTATTTGTAAAAATAAGGAAAATTACCTATATCCCCTATTTTAGAAAAGAAACAACTAGAACGTCGTGTCTATTTTCAAAATAATCAAATAGTCCTTTGTCACGTCTAAAAAATATAACAGAGGTAAAAATGACTAATATACCCTTTCATTGTTAGGTACAAATCCTCAAAATGAAATAAAGTCATTTATAGTGAGGTACATGTCCGCTCATTGTAAACTTGCCAAATATATGTCAATGCAACTTTCATAAGTGAGACAAATACTAATGTAAATAGGCCAGCTGACCTATTCACATATATGATCCATATCCTGATAAGAAAAAAAGAAAACAAAACCAAAGTAAAGAGCATTGAAAGCAGAGTATTGATCAGTCATAATGGTATGACAGATACAATCTAGGTCTCTTTCTTTGTGAAAAAATTGGGAGAGATGAGGCTTGGAATGAATGTAAATGTTCGAAACCGCCTTGGCATCTGCCCTGATACTCGAACCTTGAACAACTTATCCTTTGATGGAGAGTAGATAACACGATGAGTACCTGCTTTTGACCTATAATATATGTGCGTCTCTTCATCGTCCTCAGACGATGCACCGTTGTCATCATTTACCTCGCACAAGAACGTGTCATTGCTCAGACTGCCCACCGGGCGCATGACATTCCACTCACAAATCTTTTGCACCTAATTCGAAAACACGATGCAAGTCGAAAGTATATTGGTAGAGCCAATTACCATCACTTTAGTTATTTCCCAGTATCAAGTGCGAATGGCACCAGCTTTACATTGAATCAAGGCCAGGAATCTCCTTAGTTCCTTTAGATAGCAGTAGTCCCAGTGTCTCAAGTCATCAATAGAAGTTGGAATTGCAATTATACGAAACTTCTCGTTGCAAATGTCAAACTCAAGGATGCCATTTACCAAATCCAGGTCACTTCTGCGAGTAGTTTCTGTGATCCAATAAAGACATCCATTCAATAATACTACTCCCATTGATACAAAGGGGTTATAAATATAGTAGGGTCGATCATCTAAACTCGATTCATACAGTAGCACCCAAAGATTCTCTAGTTGTCTCCATCCGGTTTCTCCCATTGAAATAATCTCACCCCATGGCGGATGAGACTTTTTAGTGTCAAAAACTCGAATAACTTTGTATTTTTGGCTCGTAGGATCGAAGCCGAATCCAATTCCGCGAGTTCCAAGCCAATGTTTGTAAGCCATTGCAAGAACCAACTATGTCCAACTTGATGCACTCTCCTGTGAATTGATAACATATGAAAATTGCGTCGTCCTCCTCCTCCTGTGGCTGTACACAGAGCAAGCCATTGCAAGAACCAACTCTGTCCAAAGATTCACTAGGCATGTTTTCCATCGGATTTTTCCTGGATTTCCACTTGTTTTTTCCTCTATCCAACATGTAAAGGCTACACGGGGAAATGCGATCAAGTATCGGCCCCATAATGAGGCGTTGCGGTTGGCATGTAGCTCTATTGAACTGCAGGTTTATGAAGACAGGCCTTTGTCAAGCTGTACCAAGTCTTGCACACATTCTTGAAATAAAGGAGAGGCTCTATAGGAAGTCTGGATGCGATTTCAGTGATGATTTCGAGAGGGAGATTCTTGCCACAACCAGTTTTTTCGGCGCTAGAATCGCTCGCGTCTGCCATTTCTGTATTCCCTTCTTGGTGATGAAGCTGACTAGATGGTGTTGCTGCTGTTGCTTTGTCAATACATTCAATGGGATCCATTGCCATGTTATTCCATTTCCCGCAAAGTGTTCTAAACCGGGCATGAGACTCAATAGGAAGTGAAGACAACAAATCAGAGATCAAATTGGGAGGAAGAAGCTAGGCATTGTCAACATCTTTGGTACTACAATCACTTGCCCGTGTTATATTATTGTCTGAGTATGCCATTGCTTATAATAAATCTGGGAATTCAGTTCGGATTATTATATTCAGCTGGGATCAAGAGGCATTTGCCAATATAATCAAAGGTTAGAAATTCTCCTTTTATCAATCAAATTTGAGAGCAATTATAAGAATAAAGCATCACAAGAAAACTACTTGGATCACTTTAAAGCCAAGTAATTAATTGTTATGTACAGCTTTTTTCTCATCAATGGCGATACACTTTTAGAAGGAAGTTCAGTAAAAGTTGTCAAAAATAAGATAAAATTAAAAATACCAAAATAAATACATGATTTGAAAGAAAATAAAATTAAGAAGAAACCCATAGAATTTCAGTAATATGCTTCTTACAGTTTCAGATGTTTAATAAAGCATGTACAATGGTTCACATGGGGTTGCCAAAAGATTATTTGGGAGTGTACAGATCATCAGATCAACGCAAATATATTATATAATACAAAGACAACACTGCACGTACATACCCATATGCAAATATAATATAGGGTAAATTCCACAAACCTTCCTTGAGGTTTGGTATAATACCTATATACCTCTTCATTCCCTCTACTATCTCCATTCGGACATGGACTGATGGACCTCCCTTGCACTAACGAAATTTAACGGAAATCATCAATTTTTATATGTTTTAGACTATTTTGCCCTTGCATTTAAACCACTCCCACCACCGCCACCACGGCAATGGTGGGGACAGTGGTGATAGTGTAAATGGTGTGGGGGTGGTGATGGTAGTGGTAGTGGTAGTGGTAGGGGGGGGTATGTGTTAATGGTGTTGGGTGGTGGTGGTAGTGATAGTGGTAGTGGTGGTGGGGTGGGGGGTGATGGTGGTGGTGTGATAGGTTTAAATACAAGGGCAAAATAGTTTAAAACATGTAAAAGTTGATAATTTTCGTTAAATTCCGTTAGTGCTGTTAGTGTAGGGGAAGTCCATGTTCGAATGGAGATAATAGAGGGAATGTATTTGTCCTTTTGAAAAAGATAGGAAAAGTATATGGGTACCATACCAAACCTCAATGGAGTTTGTGGAATTTACCCTATAATATAATATATTATGACATCGAGATAACACTCAGGAGATAAAAAGTTCTTTTATGGTTATCAAGCTTATATGGTTGACTGGCCAGAAGGTCCCCTATTAGGTGGTTAGTACTCATAATTGACTTCGACCCAAAAAAAAAAAAAAAATAGTACTCATAGTTGGGTTCTCTATATAGAGAAGCATTCAAAGGAGGCCCACATAGCTATTGTACATGTGAGATACACAATATCAGATAATTTAAGCTAAATAGGTAGATAGTTGAATACCTTTTACCTTAATATATACTTAAATTTGATTTACAAAGATAGCTAATAATGAAATTTGCATTGAAAAAAAAAATTAATGTAACACTAATGTAAATAGGCCAGCCTGCCCTGTGCACAAATCTGATCTCAGCTATGATCCATATCACGATAAGAAAAAAAAAAAACAAAACCAAAGTAGAATTGACAACCAAAGAGAGCATTGAAAACATATTAGTATTGATCAGTCATAAAGGTAGGGAAGATACAATCTAGGTCTCTTTCTTTGTGAAAAGATTGGGAGAGATGAGGCTTGGAATGAACGTAAATGTTCGAAACCGTACTGGTATCAGTCCTGATACTGGAACCCTGAATAACTTATCCTTTGATGGAGAGTACAGAACAAGATAGGCATCTTCTTCTGACCTCAAATGTCTTTTTAAGTGATGCTCTTTGTCATCCAAGATCCATGTAGCGTCGTCGTCATTTAACTCGCACAAGAACATGCGGAAACGAAAACTCCCCCACGCATCTTTTATATCACCTAAATAAGAAACACGACTCAAATTGTAAGTATATTGGTATAGCCAATTACCATCAGTTTTGTTTTCCATTATCAGCCATTGCCAAATGGTACTGGCTTTACATTGAATCAAGGCTAGAAATCCCCTTAATTCCTTTAGTTGGTAGTAGTGTTGATCCCCAAAACGGTATCCTAAACCAGTTTGCTTTGTGTAAGTAAAATGCACAGGTGTCAGCACTTGAGAGGCTTATCAATTTATGGGTTGAACCGATCCGGTTACCTGTCTCACACCGGCCTAAACCACGGAGTAGCTGTTCCGGGGTGAGGTTTCCCTGAAGGGGTGTGTGTTACCAGAAAGGTGAAGACCGGGATTGGAAGAAGAGCCTCAGGAATGTGTTAGAGAAGCTGCAGAACTTTAATGACTATCTCAGAGAGAGAGAGAGTTCAGTTATATTCCTATGTAACTTTTCTCCCCTCTCCCAAAGTTGCCTTTACTCCTAGGTAGTGAAGGCTTTTATAGCCTTCCACCTCTGGTCGAGCCCTTTCACTGAGTGACAAGTGTCGCGCATGCCGAATGTTACAAGGACACCTGTCACTGCGGGATATGCTGGCAGTGCGGTCTGTAGCTTAGCCAATCCCATACGCCGCCTACGTGGACTTCTGCCGTCCATTTGGGCCAATGGGATGGACTCTCTGGCCCCCATTCCAGAAAGAGTTTCTTGAT
>JAUPMG010022176.1:0-15091 GCA_031762675.1 Pachysandra terminalis | reverse complement strand
ATGGGATGACCATATTAATGAATTAGGGAGATCATCAACACTTTACATTAATTTCCATTGATTTCACATCATATTAGATTAATTAGTTTTGAATTGATTTCCTAGGAATTGTTAGAATAAAATCAACCATTTAATCCATTCCCTTTTTACATAATCTATAGGAATTAATTTAATAATTTACGAAGAATTAACACTGATCCTTGAGGTTCGACACCCTCAAAATAGCCCTATCTGCAAAGATTCGTACTATTGCGAGTGGTTATTATTGACACATTAGAAACCATTAGTGGAATCCAATTAATGATTGATTGAAATTGTCATTTGGATGTGAATGATAGAATTCAACGGGTTATCTACGTGTTTGGGCGCATAGATAGTTTCCGAGGGAGACTATCAGTCGGGTCCTATGGGAAGTAATGCATGCATTCTATGTTTATGTGAGATGTCAAGTGTGCCCGGGAGGTGTAAATAAGAGGTTGTCTACACTTGTGGGTTGAAAGACCTACGAAATTAGTTATGGGATCATAGTTGATTCCATAAGGTCGGTGGACCTTGAGTATCGTACACTCACGAACTCAGTACATGGTGGCCTTCGTACCACGGGTTAGCGCTTGGAACAAAAAGGGGGCTGGCGGTTGTTCCTGGTGACATTGTCCCGAGCTGTTGTGTTATAGAAGCTGTAATGAGGGACACTTAACATAACATGTAAACGTAGACATCTTCATAATATTGCATTGTATTCTTTGACTGAGCATCCATTAGAGCATCTAAATGATTTACATGTATCATACTCATATCATATCTGCATCGTGTATACGTCGTCTATTTATGCTGCATTGTTGATAGCCATAAGTCATGTATAATGATGAGAATTGGCGACAGAATCGTACTTAATGGGCATTCCAACCTCACGCAACTTACTCATGTTGCAGGTTGAGCTAGAGGTGATGAGGTCGAGGACCATATTAGCTGTTTTCTGGTTTAGAATTTAATTCATGTTTTAATTACTTACAGTTGTATAAACTTCATTTCCGTACTTGGAAATTATGTAATAAAGGCTCCTTTGTAGCCTGTTAGCGATTTGGTCCCTTTTGATTATTATAATAAATTCTTGGCTTCCGCAACTCTGATATGAATGAAATTGAGATTGTTATCTCTTGCCTTGTTATGATACGCAAATCCGCGATCCAGAAATGGATCCTGAAGGTCTCACCTCCAGATCCATGCCATTCTTCCTAGGGATCTGAGCTACGAGATCTGGGGCATGAAAGTTTGCATAATATGTACATGGATTGATTTGTATGCCTTTAACATGATCTTATGATTATATGATGAAATTAGGTGTGATTTAATGCTTATAGATGTATTTTAGGTATGGTTAGAGAGGATGAGTTGTTATGAAAACTGTGAATTTTGGAGTGTAAACTGTATTTTTATATTGAATCATTATTCACAGATTTTCTATGAATTTTGCGGAATTCTCTGGGTTGGCACAAACTTCTGTTGGACCTAGTGTCAACCAAAGAATGGATCGAAAATCACAATTTATGGTCCAAAATCCCTGGACCAACACCCAAGCTTGAGGAGGAACCGAAAAGAGGAACCGAAGTTTTCGGTCAAATCCGGATCGACTGAACCCTACGACTGAAGCCTAATAGCCCCTAGTTTGGGTGGGTAGCTAGGTATTGGCCTTGTGATGTTGAATATGATGTTAGTGCTTCTTAGGAATGTGTGTATAGATGTTTGTGTAACAAAAGGATTCAATTTGTTTCTGTTTTGGTTTGCTGTGACCTATTCTGACGTGTTTTAGTTTACCAGACTATGTGGAGTGTGATACACCTGTATTATGGTTGTGTTCGAGGTGTTTGTACTGTGGATCCATTTTGTGTATGGATTACTTGTGTTTTCTATGAGTTCCCTTGTGACCAGGTATTATGTACAAGTTTTAAGAGTGATCCTAGAAGGTTTACTGTGTTGTTTCAGAGCTACCCCAAAGGAGGAGGGTCTGGTAATCTAAGTAGGTGTGTTTTTAGAACTCGTAAAAGGTTCTGACATGTTGGCATTGGTCTTTAGTTTGTCTAGGGTGATTTCTACCAAGGGTTAACTCGTTCCCAGAAAGGAATTGTGGTGGTTCTACCATGGGTTAACTTGTTCTCTGAAAGGAAATATGGTGGTTCTACCGTGGGTTAATTTGTCCCGAAAAAGGAATGATGTGGTTTCTGCCATGTGTTAACTTGTCTGCAGAAAGAAAATATTATGGTGTTTTACTACATTTGTGTGCCCAATCCTTGAAAGAAAATGGTTAGTTGTGTTGTCGCACATTCCTTAGGTAACATTACCTGAAGGAGATGTGAGTCTGATCCATGGTTAGGCTAGGCCCCGCATTGCATGCATGTCATCATCTTCATTTCATTAAGAGCATTGTGCATCATACCATTCATCTCATGAGCATTTTTGTGTGTGTTTTCCATTTCATCATCTGATCGCTATATGTTTGTATTCATCTTCATTGATTGTCTGTTGTGATGTTGACTGATTTGTGGTGATTGGATGTTGTGTGTATTCATGAATGAGAACTATGAGATTAGTGGATTGGTAAGAAGTGTTTCAGCATGATTAAGATCACGAGGTTATTGTTTTATGAGAAGTGTTTCAGCATGATAAAGATCATGAGTTTATTAGTTTATGAGAAAGTGTTTCAGTATGATTTTGATTATGAGGATGTGGATTTATATGACAGTTGTGTTTATTATGGTTGTGGTTTTGTAGTGATGATGTGTGAGCAATTTATGAATTTTCGTGTTAAGAGTATGATATTGGAGTATGTGAGTATTATGACTATTATGATGAGAATGTGGTTTAGGATTGTAGTATTATGAGATTAGTTATACACTTGTTAATAAGAATGATTGTAATATATATGTATTGTGTGAGATTGCATGAACATGAATGCTTTTATAAGACTGTGAAAGTGGTTAGAGTAGTTTCCTTGGATTTACCTATTGAGCCTCCAAAGCTCATCCCTACTTGAAACAAGTTATCCACAAGAGTGATGGCTGGACCTAGAAATAGAGAGTTGCATGATGATCGTGATGACTGCTGCTATAGTTTATGAACAATGATTTTATTTAGTTTGATTTATGGATTAGATTTATTTGTTTTGACCCTTTTGGGCAACCGATTATATTTGAATTTGAGAATTGGTTTGGAGATTATGTTGAATTTATTTTAAGGTTTAAATTTTATGAGAGTTTTGCTGATTATTAGTATGCATTGTTGGAAATCCTTGAGATTCTATATCTCGAATTCGGGGCGTGACAGATTGGTATCAGAGCTATAGGTTAGATTACCTAGGGAAAAGAGAACATAGATATGAACATTGAGACTCATATGGGTGGAATTGTGTGCTGTGTGTTGTGTGTATATATGATTGTGTGATTACTTATTATGGTTGCTCTAGGTTATGTTATGAATCTAGAGGCCCTAGAGTCTAGTGAAATCCTAGGAAGAGAACATAGGAACATGTTAACCTAGGAATCACATATGTGAACTATGTGTTGACTGTTTCCTGCAATTTGATCAATGTTGTGTGAGTCATTCTGAGTGGTGTGTTCTCTATGCTTATATGTGATATGTATGTATATATGCAACGAATATTCTGAACTTTATACTTAAAGACATATCAACCTAGGAATTATATCTATGAAATGTGTACTAAGAGCTTCATGTGGATTGTTTGATGTTGAGAAATATTTTGAATTGTCTGATGTGTGCTTTTTGTGTATGCTTTGTTTGTGATGTGCTAAGTTGACCTTTCTATAGCAAGCATAGGAGTATGGTTCGTACATTCCTTCTAAGGTGAGGGGATTTTTGTAGCTGTAGATACATAAATCCTTAAACTTTAGGTCGATGGTCAAGGACCACTAAATGAGAGATTATTTATTATTTCCTGAACTGTGAGTGCGATTCCTCATTTACAGAGATTAGAAACTAGTAGACCCTATACGTGAACAACTATTTCTTCATGCTCCCCAAGACCAACCATGTTTGCATTAGTGAAACTTGAGTATTCCTTCCTTGTATATTTTTTATGGTCTGTTGGGCTGTAAACCTAAGATTTTAGATATAGTTCCCTTAATTGACGTGCACGAACACGAATTTTAATTTCATTATACGTTGTTGGATTGATTTATAAGAGTATAAATCTAGGATTTTATTCTAGTTTATTTGAATGAGTTGTGAGAATATAAATTTAAAATTTAGTTTAGTTATTGGATCTATTCACAAGAATGTAAATCTGAGTTTTCATTATCAAATGTTGTCACATAATCCATGAAGAGAATATAATAGTGCGAACAATAAAGTGATATGTTTTGCATGTAGTAGTATATATTACTTGATATTATCTGTATGTGATATTGTACCACACTATGATGGGTGTATGATAAGTGCGTAGCATTTGCACTTCTAACATTCTTACTCATGATTATTAGTCCTTGAGTTGTGCTTAAATGAGTGGATTAATACATTTTCATGACTATGCAGGTTCGGAAGTTGTTCGGGAGAGTGCGGGCTAAGAACAGATTGAATTGATCATAAAATGATCAAAAGATGAATGGTATCCCATGAGCCTAAAGGAAGTACTCCAATCAAGTAGATTTCAAGCTGGTATGAGAATCCAAGGGCTAAGATGAGTGGAGGCGTTAACCATGGGTATAAATCAAAAGTCAAAGATAAAGTTAGAATTCTGGAAACATGAATCAGCTCCAGTATTGGTCACATTATCGCTCATCTCATAATTTGGATTGGCTTGATCTTTGCCTTTTTGGATAGAAGACACACAGCTCTACAACTTTCTCTCTAATAGCCATATCGCCATTCAAACATTTGCATGGTCAAAATCAGGTTGAAAGATAGCTTATTCTGGGTAGTCCGGGAATACCCTTTTTCTTTGGTGGAAGTAAGTGTGGGCCACAATTACATCTGCAAAAATGACGCAATTACCCTTTTGCTGTATATAAAATACCTCTTTTCTTCCTCATTCAATGACTTCGGGGGTTTTGGAGAAAAAAAACAAAAGAAGAGGAGAATGACACCAAAACGGAGAGGAGCGTTCTCGGTTGAACAAGAAGGAAAGTCGTGAAGCATGCGGATCGTGATTGTCATCGGAATTTCATCTTCTTCAAGCTCCATGGAAGGCTAAAGCTTTAATTTGTTTGGATTGCCTAATCTAGAGGATTGTTTTCATAACAATTGATTTTATGGTTTAATTTGATTTCTTGGAGAATATATTGCTTTGCTTAGAGTTTATTTCTCTTGAAATTGTTATTCAAACATGTTCATTTCATGTAGTCTTGAATGTGATGATTATGCAATGTTTTTTATTTGACTGTGAAGTTGATAATTAGATAATCCATGCTTAGAGAAGACAAGTTGTTTTACAACCCTAGCTTAGTGTAATTTAGTGTACACAACTTGTGCTAATCGAAGATGGGTTATGCTATGAATTGATTTCCATTATCATTCTTGAAATTGGTCAGACTTGTAGTCAAAACCCAATTATGCATACATACTTGTCAAATCCCCTAGCTTGAATTGGTTTCCCAAAGTTAGGAGGTTAGTGGTGAATTTGAACCCCCTAGACTATTTCTCTTCATACAACTTTCCATTTTTAATTATCTGCATTCAGTTTTCTTGTTTATTTAATTCCTAATTTTAAAGAATCAACAAATCCTTTCTTGAACTGATTAGAAGTCAAGTGGCTCAATTAAGTCAATTGTCTCAATCCCTTGGGTTCGATACCCTTGTACTTGCCAATCTACAATAGAACTCGTGCACTTGAGAGGTGTTCTTCATTTGAAACATCAATGTATTATTGTAAACTTATAAATAAGTTCATAACCATGTAGTTAATTATAGCAAGTAGTGCTATGAGAAATTATAAGGGAAATTAAGTATGTAAGAGGTATATGAGAGGAACAATGATTATTGTTGCGTACACTTATCAGTAATGCTGAATAGACAAATTTGAATAGGGGTACCACTATTCTGAAAAGTCTGGAAGGGCGAGGATGAAATCGATGAGTATATTGGATTACCTTGTCTTTCAAAGACATGATAATCAAGGTCTTATGATAGGTTGATTAATATGACTATAAAAATATTTATAATCCTAAAACAAATTATTTTCCAGAAATTGGAGACAATGCAGTTGCAAATGCATTGAATTAAACTCCTTGAAAATAGAGAGTAATTAGATATGTACACAAATCATAGAGTAAATAATGAAATATAAGCGTATAGAATATTTAATTATTAAAATTGATTAAAACTTTTTTTTTTTTTTTGGAAAGGGTAAGTTTTATAAAGAGGTCCAAAAGGACAACATAAAAAAAAAGAGAAGTGATACAAGGATTACATATGTTGGTACCTAGTACCATTCATATCCTTAGACTGGATTTGAACAAGCAATACAGGAATATCTCTAACATCTAGTGAATGTAGGACATCCAAATCAGCAGCATATGAAGCAAGATAGTCAGTAGCTTGGTTAGTTTGTTTGAATATGCATTTGACATTATTCTCATCTAAATAGACCATCATGACAAGAATCTTATGAACCATGAGACGACAGAACCAAGGGGCAATGGTTCAAATAGGAGACAACAGTTGAGCTATTGATGCATTGATCTACCTGGACACACCAAGCTGAGAAGTAGTACAAACTCCCAATAAGATAGCATCCAGCTCATGGAGGGTAATATTATCCGGCCTATGACCAACAGCATAAGAAAGAATGTAGGTACCATTGTGAAAGGATGTTTTTGAAAGAGTCACCAACGGTAATGTTACTGATTGACGGAAGCCTAAATCGACTAATGACCGTACCCTGCCTTTAGAAGAATCAAAAGAGTAAAACAAAGCGCCCTTTTAGAACGGGTCGAGTCAGGCTATGGGAAATAGTGGGTCGGAAAGTTAGAAATTCATGATCTCTCTTCAGAACCGGTGTTTAAACGATCTTCCATACTTCTCCCATCATCCCTAGTCTAATGGTGGTTTTAGACTGCACTTGCAACAGGTTTCCTATGTACCCAAATAGGGATAAAGTCAAAAGTAGTTCAAGGTCTAGGGATTTCATGAGCATAGGTTAGAGCTGGTTTGTTTCCATGTAGTAGTGCCAGGGGGTCACCCATCCTGGCACTACTCCTGCCCAAGCAAACTTAACTGCGAGGTTCCCATCGGGTTCATGGCCATCACAACCATCATGGCTTCAAATCATTTTTGTCATAGAATGGTATGAACGTATGTATAAGTACGTCACCTTCACCTACCAATTCCACGAGTTGGTCATCTGCGGTATCCCTTGGCGTGGGTCATAATCTTGACAAGTGCCCGTGTTTCATCGGACTATGGACCATTGACATTTTCAGTATCTATAAATGGTACTGGTTTGTTTCCACCATGGATGAAAGTCCCTTAAGGAATGGTACTGGTGTGTTCTTTCGTGAGGTGAAAGTCCCTTAAATAACAAAGGTCTACTGTTGTGTTCTTCCGTGAGGTGAAAGTTCCTTAAAGAACAAGGTACTAATGCATTCTTCCGTGAGGTGAAAGTCCCTTCAAAAATTGAATGGTGCATTCTACCGTAGGTGCAAGTCCCTTAAATAATGGATTGGTTGTGAATGAGCACGTGATTAGGCTAGGCCTAATTACCCCCACATTGCATTACACATCATCCTCATTTCATAATTGCATCATACCGCATTGCATTGATCGTTGCACATGTTTGATTGAAGCGATTGTAGTGCATTTCCATTGTAACTTGCTTGGCTTGTTTGTGCTTGTGATTGGATCATATTAGTCGTAGCAAGGTGGGACCTTGTGGATATTGGTACTGGTTATGGGTGTGCTTCCACCGTGGGTGAAAGTCCTTAAAGGAACGTTGGCCTTAGCATGGTGGGACCATGTGGTTGTCTAAGAACATAATGGGACTATGTGATTGTTATGATATTTGAATGCTTGTGATACATGGTGGGACCATGTGTATGTGGATGTAATGTATAGTGGGACTATACAATATTTAGTTAGCATGGTGGGACCATGTGGTTATTTGTGAACATAGTGGGACTATGTACATGTTATGTGACACTTGTTTGTTTGTATTACATGGTGGGACCATGGATGGGTGTTTGGTTAAGCATAGTGGGACTATGTAGTTGATGTGATATGCATGATGGGATCATGTAGGATATGTTTGGATTCATAGTGGGACTATGAGGATTGGGTTGAATGCATGATGGGATCATGTGTGCCCCATAATCTATCATGGTGGGACCATCTGAACAATTGATATGATATGATTTGATTACTTATATAGATTTCAGGGTGAAATGATATTGCCATATTAAATATGATATATTTATTAAATATGTGAGAATTAGTATAATGAAGAGCATGCTAATACATTTGACTGTGGTATTACTTGTTGAGTGAAATTCCATGAATTAAACCCGTGTTATTATGCATCTATGATGATGGTTGTTGTAACTTCTTTGGATTTCTCTACGAGGCTTTGGCTGACCCTTATATTGCAACAAGTGATCTGTTCGGTTGATGTGCCGATTTGGAGAAGAGATTTATTCGGTTTCAAATACTTGGTTTTTATGATGGTGTACACTTGGTTCATTATTGACTTGGTTTTGACCGAGTGGGCGCGAACTTGTATTAGCTTAGGTTATATGTAATGATGGGTTGTTAGCTTGACTGACTTACGTTGAGCTACTACTTGGTTTAATTTGAGACTTTCATTGATGTAATTATCTTGAGACTCTGATTAACCTAGATGTGGTTGAATTTTGTGGCTGGTTATCCGCATCCACGTGGTAGATCCGAAGGTTATTCCCTTGGAATCCTCAAGATCCTATATCTTGGATTTGGGGTGTGCAAGAAGCTTTCTCCAAATCCAAGAGTAAGAGATGGGGATTTTCATAGTTCAGAAGTTTCTATCCCCAATTAGATGGTGCCATACCCATCTACTCCATAAGGAACATTTGTGAGCTAATAGGTTCAACCCATGCTTTAAACAAGCATCAATATTCCACTCCTTCATTCTTAACAAGCCCAAACCACCTTTAGCTTTAGGGGTACACACTTCCTTCCAAGAAACAGGGTGAAGCCTCTTTTTTGGATCATTGCCACACCAAAGGAAGTTGGCACATAGACGAGCAATGATCTCGATAGTATCTTTGGGGAGGATAAAACAAGAGAGCCAATAGACTTGAACACCAAAAGTAACGATTTTTATAAGTTCAATGCGTCCAGCATAAGATAGGACTCTATTTTTCCACCCCTGCCGTTTCTTCTTAATCTTAGTAATACTAGGGAGGCAGTCCTTCTTTTGTAGACAGGTGGAAATGAGTGGCAAACCAAGGTATTTCACTGATAGTTCTCCAATATTAAAACCAAGAAGGTTGGAAATGCTGATCACAGTTTCAGTTGAGGTAGCTAAGAAAAAGACAAAGCTCTTCTTGGAATTAGCAACAAGATCAGAGAGGAGAGAAAAGACAATAAGAGATTCATATAAGTGGGTCACAGAAGAAAGATCAGCTTGAGCAAAAATGAATTTTTCATCAACAAAACATAGGGTACTTAACTCAAGTGGAGTGCATTTCTCATGAAAGGTGAAGTCCTCAGGTTTAGTCCTTAGCTTAAAAATTCTGGTAAGCACCTGCATAGCTATGACAAAGATATATGGGGAGAGAGGATCCCCCTATCGGATACCTCTTTTACCAAGGAAGAACCCCTCAAGACCCCCATTAATAGCAATAGAATAGGAAGTGGTGGTGATACAGGCCATAATCCACTCAATGAAGATGGGAGGGAAAATTCCAGTTATGAAAGATGGACTCAATGAGCTCCCAAAGTAAACAATCATACGTTTTATGGAGATCGATCTTGAGTGCACATTTGGGATAACCTCTGTCCAGATGATAGTTGTGGATAATCTCATGAAAAAGAAGTACATTATCAACAATATGCTTCCCAGGATAAAGGCTGATTGGTAACTTCCCACAATGGAACCCAGCACTTTCTTCAATCTGTTTGCCAGAATCTTGGCAATGCATTTATATATAGTAGTACAGCAAGAAATAGGCTTGTAATCACCAAGTTCAGAAGTATTAGTCTTCTTAGGAATAAGTGTAATAATAGTATGATTGACTTATTTGAGCATCCTCCCATATTTGAAAAAATCAGAGATAGCACACACAACATTCTTGCCAATGATATCCTAGGAGGCTATGAAAATTTAGGGGTGAAGCCATCATAGCCAAGAGATTTATCTTCCTTGAGGCTGAACAAGAAATCCTTTATTTCATCTTCACTGACCTCTTTGGAAAGTCACTTTTTGAAATCCTTAGGTATATCACTGTCTCTAATCAAGCTCCAACCAAAATCAGTGGGAGTGGTAGTGGTGTCAGGTCTAGCACCCAAGAGGTTTTCATAATACTTAGTAAATGCATTGAAGATCCCTCTTTGGTCAGTGATCTTCTGCCCATCCACATCAATACACATTATTCTGTTATTGGCACGATGGGGGAGGAGAGAGTTATGGAAAAACTTGGTATTATCATCACCAAGCTGAAGCCATTGCACCCAAGACTTCTGTCGTACTTGGGATTCATGAATCATTGCAAGATGGTAGTAGGACTTGGTAGCACATTGCTTAATGGAGTGCAGAGAAGTGTTGCTAGGATCAGCATGAAGATTTTCCTGGGCAGATATCATAATATCCTTAGCCTCATAACTTTTCTCTCAAGATTAAAGAAAAGAGATTTACTCCACACTTTAAGTTTCAGCTTGACATTCTTGAGATAAACATAACCCAGAATGTAGCAGTTCCAACAATATTTGCATTGCAATCCTGAGCAACAACATCCAAGAAACCAGTCTGGTCAACCTAATAATTAAAAAATTTAAAGGAGGGGATCCGAGCGATAAGTTTAAATATAGTGACCACAACAAGGCTATGGTCAGAAATAGCATGAGGACAGAACTCAACTTCAGCCTCAGTAAAGTCTTATAACCACTGGAAGTTTATAAGGGCCATGTCAATCTGAGTCATTATGCAGTCAGCACCACCACTTTTATTAGTCCAAGTGAAGAAACTACCTTTTGATCTCATGTCAAGCAGCTCACAATTACTAACACATTAGTTGAAGTCACCTACAACATTGTAATCAATTGGCCTACCCCCCTTCCCCATTTCTCATTTAGGTATCTCACTACGTTAAAGTATTCAAGGAAAATCCAAGCACCACTAGGTTTAATGCATGGAGGTCTCTCCAGGACGCCTACGATCTCTAGAATCATTATGCCCATACACAAAAGTAATAAAGCACTTAGCATCACAGTATGTAAATTTAGCTTCAGCATGAATAAATTGATCACCTTTGCACAAAATATTGATGTCAACATCATGTTGGTTCCACATTATCCAAATTCTACCAAGGAGAGCCTTAGAATAAATGCTAGGAAAATTCCATCTTGGCATAATAGAGTTCTTAACAAGTGGAGCATTGATGGATCTCACTCTAGTCTCAATCAAAGCACATAAGCTTAACTTCTCTCTAATTAAACTCTTTACTTCTCTTTGTTTACTGGGATCATTAAGACCCCTAATATATCATATGCCCCAATTGGTCATTAACACTTCTTATGGTTGGCACCCCTAGTTGCAGTAGCAACACTGTCCTCTGTGCTCTAAGCGATTCTCTTATTCATCCTCTTCTGAGCTCTCTTTCTGAGGGAAGAGCCCGGGTCAACAAGGGGACTCCTTTCCTTGGCAATAGCAGCTTAAACATCCTTTCCGAATTCCTTGGTGTTGATAATAGGAAAGGCTCCTTTAACGGGGGGTGGGGTAGGACCCACATTCTCAGGGTTATCAGTTAGCTCTTGCTGCTCCAAATTAGCAAATTTGTTGATAACCAACACTTCGCTCATTTTCTCTTGGGTATTTCATGAGTAATTATGATACAGGTAACAAGACCCTCAAACTGTGTGTCCACAAGTTTAGAACATAGGCTATTAGCCTAATGAGAAGTTTGCTCCGCAGGTGGGTCACATAGACGCAAGCTGGGAGGAGTGTTCAGTATGGCCAGGGGAGGTTGACCCAACGCAGGGGAACCAGTGTTCCCAGAGTTACCAGACCCATCAATAACAAAGTCAATAGTTCTGCCAGAGGGAATCCATACCTTCTTAGGCTTGGCAGTAAGGCAATTGTTCTATGAATGGCCAAAGCACTAGCAAGAAGAGCAGGTCTGTGGTTTCCAGCTATATTCAACCTCAACTTCAGTCCATACATCAGAACCATGCTTGTCCTATAACTTGACTGGAATGAGAGAGGGGAGCGCAGACTCATTTGAGATCTCAAAGCAAAGTTTTGCAAAATTCATTCAAGTTTTCCATCCTTCGAACACATTTCAAGAGAGGGACCTTCGTGAACTTAACCCAGATAGGAAACTTGTTCAGGAATAGCTTATCACACGTCATGCCTTGGGACCAAGGCTTCAGAATCAAGAGTTTTCCACCAAAGTGCTAAGGGGTTCCTTCAAGAACACCTTGACGATCAGCTTGATCACTAAAATTAAAATTTAAAATACCATTTTCCATAGTGGTGATTTCAACAGTACCTTATTTGCACCAAAATCTCTCAGCCATTGTCTTTACCAGCTAGTAGGGCAATTTATAGTCAATTAAACTCCCAATCAAACATTTTTCCCAGCTCTTACAACTAGCCTCCACAACATCAGTAAGAGGGGGCAACCGTGAGCTGTCCATTGATAAGGACAGGGGGAAAGTAGTTCAACTTAGAGACTAAAACACACATAGAACAACTCACTCAAGCTACAGAGGTGAGGGGCAGGGGCACGGACAGAAGAGGGCTGCTGCAGAAAAGAAGTGGCAAGAGCAGCAACAGAGCCCCTAACAGAGCGAAGGACAGGGGAGCCAGCAGTTGAGGTGCCAGCGGCAGCAAGGGAAGGAGGGGAAGCATGAAACGGGCCAAACAAGGGGGGAGAGCAGACGGCCTAAACAAAACCAAAAGAGAAAGGTTGGCCATCGGGGGAAGGAAAAGACATGGGAAAGGATGGATAAAAAAGGGGAGTCGGGTCAGGACCGAAGACACAAGCACCAGGTCTAGGACCCAAAGGGGAACCATCTCCACCCAGGAGACCGGAAACAGGAGAGGACCTATGAAGAAGAAATGCAAACACAATGGAGGGGAAGAAGAGAGCAAAAAACAGGAGGAAGAGGAAAAAGGAAGAGAAGTAAGCGGGAAAAACTCAGCCAGCCGATAGAAGCAAGGATGGGAAAGGAGGAAAAGATAGGGACAAAGAAAGAAATAGACGGAGAGAAAAGAAGAAAACAAAGAAGAAAAGGATACAAGCAGAGGAAAAAGTGAGTAGAGGGAGGGATCCAAGACAAGACAAGAGAGAAAAAGAGAACAGAGAAAAGGAGAGGGATACCAGGAAGCAGAAACCGAAAGAAAGGGAAGGAAATAGAAAGCAAAAAAAAGGAAGCAGGGGAAGGAGGCAGCCAAGAAGCCAGCACAGGGGTGCCGGCAGGGAGGAGGGGAACCAAAAAGACTCAGAAGGTCAGTGAGCTTAGGAAACACCAAGAACAGAGGTCGCCACAGTCGCCATTATTGCCCACAACCTACAATTTTGTTGCACAAAATTCCACACACATGCCCAATAGAAAGTGATCACTAAGATTTTAATTTAGATCAAGATCCAGAGTCCTAATTTTAGGTTCTGACCTGACCCGACTCAACAACCGAATGAAACTAAGTATAACCTAATTATTATATATAAGGAAAAATTGGAGATATAAGTAAACTGTGTGAGTGCAGTATATGATGAGTAATGAATTGATTGTGTATGAATTAAATTTTATACAGTGAATATTAGAATGCATAAAGGAATGTGTTGAGCGGTTAAGTATGGTGCATAACACAAAATTGTGCCTGTATGAGTGTAGGCCACATCTGTGTGAATGAAGTAAAACAATATAAATGATTAAAAATTAGGTATGAATTCAAGTGTGTGATTAAGAATGCAATAGGTGTATTGTTACACAACTAAGGTTAATGCATATTAGAGGAAATATGATATAAAATATTTGATGAGGCCACTGCGTGTGAGTGTGTCAGTGTGACACTGAGTGAGTAACCAAATAGTATAGTAATGTTATGAATAATACTTTTGTAATGTTATTATAATTTGTAGTACTATTTTAACCAAGTGAGTGACTTAATGTGTGTATTGTAGTTGTAGTCACATTAAATTTATTAAATGATAGTAATTAACAAAGCAACTTAAGGAATAGGTAATAAGCCATGAGATAAAATCCTTAGAGTGGTGAGTAGGTGTTGTTGAGTTCTTAGTTATAATATAATATCTATGCCATCATGATAAATAGAGGTTTAGAAATCTATAACCATTGTAATTATATTACTTAAGAATATAAGCAGTTGACACTCAAACTTTAGACTCAAAGTTTCCCTATTATAAAAAGTAAATGTAAAGAAAAATCATAAATTGCTTGAGTAGGTAACCATGTAAATTATTCACATACTAGTTCCATTTTATCATATGGTGAGATTTAAGATTGATTGTATTTAACTATGGGATGAAATTTAATATTAGCAATTCCAGGCTAGGGTGATTGAAACTTTTATACATAGGTCTTCTTCACTTTAGATAAGCATAATTGATGAGAAATTATGATAATGGGATGATTTTACCTCATTGATAAGTTATGAAAGATAACTCTATTGAACAAAATGTTTGCCCATTCAACCCTTACTGGATAATAGGAGATAAATGTGAAATAAGACTCTATTAGTGGTTTGAAATAGAATAGGGACAACCTTAAATTTTGGGGCGAAATTCCTTTAAGGGGGGTAGATTGTAGCGATCCGTGTCTTTAAATTATAATTAATATAATTTAATTATAATTGTAATGACCTGGACCCTTAAAGGAATATTTTCTAATTAATTATTATTATTAATTATTTGTTTTCATTTAAATTATT
>JAUPMG010022165.1:0-15091 GCA_031762675.1 Pachysandra terminalis | reverse complement strand
CTTTCTTTGTCTAATTAAATTTACTTAGAATTAATCTGATAATTTTACAATCGAAACCCCATCAGTCCTTGAGGTTCGACACCCTCAAAAAAGCCATATCCTACAAGGATTCGTCCTATTGCGAGTGGTTATTATTGCAGACATCAATTTTTGGCGTCGTTGTCGGGGACTAGTTCCCGGTTTAGATTGCTAATTTTTGTTAGATTATTTCTATTTCATTTTTCTTAGATTTATTTTAGATTTTTTTATTCTATTTTACGGCTGTGTGTTCTCTGTTTCCGGAACTCCTGCAGAATTGCGATCTAGCAAAAACTGCGATCGAGCGACTTCGGATCGAACGGAAGACTGCGATCGATCGGCTTGCGATCAAGCGCACCCTATTGCGATCGAGCGCAAATTCACATGTCTGCCCAGAATTGCTAAAAAAAATTCCAGTAGCCACCATAGTCAGGTAGCTATTTTCTTTTAATTTGTTTTTTGATTATTTCTGTTACTGGTGTATGAATGTAGGCATTCCTTGGACTTATCACTTTTATCTTGCAACCAAGAATTAGAATGGACTCTTAGAGAACGTAAGGACCAAAAAGGCTCTAGCTTGGTAGGAAGACATACACTTGGACCAATGGAACCAGCAGAGGAAGAGAGGCCTATATTGCTTAGGGATCACTATATCCCTAACACATACACCTCTCCTTCTTGCATTCAGTTGCATCAAGTTGCGGCAACTCACTATGAGATTAAGTCCAGCATCATACAAATGCTCCCATCCTATTTTGGACTTAATAATGAGGATCCTTACAAGCACCTCGATGAATTCCTCAAATTCTGCTCTACCATTAAAATGCATAATTTTTCCGATGATGCTTTACGGATGCGGCTATTCCCCTTTTCACTAAAAGACAAAGCCAAGCATTGGCCGAATTCTTTGGGGGCAAATACTATCACTACATCGGCACAAATGCAACATGAATTCCTTAAAAAGTATTTCCCCATAGGAAAGACCAACTAGATTCGGAGTGCTATCACTAGCTTCTCCCAAGTGGAAGGGGAGACATTTCATGATAGTTGGGAAAGACTTAAAAACTTACTTAGGAAGTGCCCACACCATCAAATTCCCAAGTGGAAACTTGTACAATGGTTTTATGACAGTTTAAGTGAACCACATAGGCAGATAGTGGATGCCTCATGAGGTGGCACTTTTATGCTTAAAAGTGAGAATGAAGCATAGACTCTCTTCGAGAATCTATGTGAAAATTCTGTACAGCATGCTTCAGGTAGTAGGAGGGCACCGGACCATAAGGCCCCTAAAGCTGAAAGTCTTTTTGAGGTGCCTAATTCATCGGATGTGACTAGTAAGGTGGACGCATTATCACGAAAGCTAGACCAGATTATGGCAAATGGCTTTGCTCCTATTACTCCACCTCACATGTCCATCCCGAATGAACCATATGCATTATGCTATAGTCCCTCACACCATACTAGAGATTGTCCCTCCTCGAGACAGTTTTCTGACATATCTCATGAAAATGTCAATGCTACCTTCTCCAGACCGGGTAATGATCCATACTCCAACACTTACAACTCGGGATGGAGGAATCATCCGAATTTCTCATGGAAAGCTCTAGCCAGGAAAATTCAGCATCACCCTATGGAATGTACAACCAAGCTCGTCCACAATCAAATTATCGACCCCCTCCTCAACAATATCAACAATCTCCTCCTCCTCCTAAGAATTCAGCATTTGAGGAAAAGGTTTTAGCTACTCTTAGCAACCTAGAAGCTCATTCTCAATTGCTGAATTCTCATACTCAAGCTATAGCTAAGCTAGAAACCCAAATGGATCAGATAGCTAATGCTCTTAATAGGAGAGACGAGGGTATGCTACCTAGTCAACCGATGGTTAATCCTAAGTGACAGTACATGGTTGATGGGGATGCTTCTAGCAATTCCCAACATCAACGTGAACAAGTCCATACAATCACCATGTTGAGAAGTGGGAGGGTAGTAGATAATAGAGTGGGAGATGATAGAGATGAGCTAGTTGACACTCCATTGAACGGGGTGAGTGAGAAAAGGGAGCCACCTAGATTATCATAAGAGGAAATAGGCAAGGGAGTGAGTGATGAAGTTCCCTCTTCAGCCACTCCCACTCTTGAGATGCCATATGAGCCTCGTGCTCCATTCCCTGAGCGTCTTAAAGATCCCTCCTATTTTGGGAAACCAAGAGAAACGATTCAAGATATGATGAATACCTTCAAACAAGTTAAAATCAATCTTCCTCTCCTTGATGCTATCTAGCAGATTCCCTCTTATGCCAAGTTTCTTAAGGATCTATGCACTCAAAAGCGTAGAACTAGGAGTAGCATGCCTAAGAAGATTCGTCTCACCGAGCAAGTGAGCTCCATTATTAAGCATCACATTGCTCCTAAGTATAAGGATCCAGGTGCTCCGACTATCAGTTGTCTCGTAGGAGACCATCAATTTGAAAGTGCCCTCCTTGACTTAGGATCAACTGTGAACTTGCTTCCTTACTTGGTGTATTTGAAACTTGGTTTGGGGGAACTAAAACCTACATCAGTTGTCTTACATCTAGTTGATCGATCTCTAAAGAAACCTCGAGGAATTGTCGGGGATGTCATCCAACAGGTGGACAAGTTCTACTTTCCAGTGGACTTTATAATTCTTGATACAGAACTTGTCCTAATCCCTGATAGGCACATCCCCATCATCCTTGGGCGTCCCTTCTTAGCTACAACCAATGCTCGTATAAACTGTAGGTCGGGAGTGATGGAGTTGTCTTTTGGAAACCTACGGGTTAATTTAAATATTTTCAATACCTCCCACTCCCCGGATGCGAGTGTTTCTTTATTGAAAACTCACTTTCCCAACCTTTTGATATCGGTGATAGGGATTGCTTTGCCCTTAAACCCATTGCTGAATTATTTGAGGAAGCATCCCCATACATTCCACCTACGGATCCATTAGAGGACTCCATGTGTATTCCATTAGACCCTCTATGGATAGAACCACCACTTACCTCTCTTAGACCTCCTAGTTATTTTATAGAGTCACCACCTCCCATCGAGTTTAAACCACCTGCGGTTACACTCGATTATGTCTATCAAGAACCACCCGACATTCCCCCACCTAGCATGGCCTCTATCTTTGAGAGCATACATTTGGGATTGTCTAGTGGATCTGAGATGGACATTAGCAGGAAGATGGTTAGCTATAAGGGATCTGAACCCTTTTTGTGCTTACATACTATGAACGTAAAAGACAAATCTAATACTAGTGATGTAATGCATGAAAAGGTGGACCCAACTTTGAAAGAGGTCGTTAAGAAGGACAGAGTGGCAATGTTGTATATTTGAGAGTACCATCTAGCTGAAGACGTTAAACTTAGTGCTTGTTGGGAGGCAACCCAACCTTATTTAGGTTAGAATTAGATTATGATTAATTTAGGATTAGTACAGATTTTTTGTAGTGTTGTGTGCAACATTGCGATCGAGCACAGTGCAATCGAGCGCAATTCTGCTATCGAGCGCACTCGCGCAGACAGTCACGTACACTGTTTAGTTAGGTCTTTATAGGGTTTCTTCTTCATATTTGTTTCATTTCGCTCGAGCTCACGAATCTCTCTTTCATTCCAGGTACTCCTATACTTTCTCCTTGCTAATATTCCATCTTTTTAGGCTTATACTTGTGCTAGATCTAGGTTTAGATAGGGTTTTCTTACAAAACCCTGTTGTTTTTATTTGCCTATGCCCAGGTTGATCGCACATCTGCGATTGATCGTACCCTGCCAAGATTAGACCTCTGTCCAGATTGTACCTTAGCCTGCATATTTTGGTTATAGACTCCATGGCAGCCATTCATAGTGTGTACACAGGTTCTTGGAGACACCAAGAACTGAACCTTGAGACGGAGTTTCATGTTTGGGAAGATTTTAAGCATCACCCCGATACCAAATCGGTCGTAAAGGCATTACGAAGATGTGGGTTATCTGCTTTGTTCGCTCCCGTTAGGGAGGTGGCCCATCAGCGTCATGTGCGTTTGTTCTATCAGAACATTCACTTTAACAACGATGGAGTCCTCTCGTCTTCTGTGGATGGGATCACTATGACCATGTCCTACGAAGACATTGCAGCTGTTTCAGGTTGCCACTAAAGAGCCCACTTAGGCGCAACGGTACTCCCCGTTTCGCGCCCTACCCACCTGATCTCCAAGTCCAGACTGTAGTTGATGATATGTGTGAGGGGCGGTATGCTGATGCACACCGCAACTGCACAACTCAGTCCCAGCTTCCCCCCATCTCTGGTTCATTGATACAGTGTTCCAGAACAATGTGTGCCTCATTGGGCACAAGACCCAGAGGTGGGGGACTTCTTGGATGCTCTTTATGCATTTTATGCAGGCTATTGGATCTCAGTTCCCATACTCATATGGGAACAGATGCAGACCATTTGGGACAAATTGGTCTTTGGGAGATTTCAACATGCCGACTTGATTAAACTACCTTTTCCATTTTTAGTTACCGAGTTGCTGCAGCAGAAGGGGGTAGTATTTACTGATAGGGACTACACCTTGCGTAGGCACCCGACATTTGTATTGTCCTAGTGGAACCATAGTGTTTAACATACGAGGCACTTGCCTCATGTCATAGCAGCTTATGCTACTAGGGATGATGAGGAGGAGGTGTAGGTCCCACATAGCCTCAGGGAGTAGAGGAGGACGCCCCTCTAACGGAGGCAGGAGAGGGACTAGCAGAGGGTACCGGACCATCCAGGACTGCAGTAGTGGACATTCCTGCAGAGGATACAGGACCATCTGTGGTTCCTGAGGATGCAGAGGAGAGGGAGCCTGGGGTATATTATATGGACTATACCGCTACTCCTGATATACATATAGACTAGGTTCCACCTTATCAGATGTCCTTCTAGGAGTACATATATCTCCGGGATTCTGTTGACCACCTCCGAGCTGACATGTCTGACTTACAGAGGGAGGTTAGGGTCACCCAGGATCCACAGAGGCAGACTTATGAGATGATGACCCATATGACAGATTTAGGGAGGGAGGTTAGAGTCACATAGGATCTGCAGAGGCAGTCACATCAGATGATGGAGCAGTTCCTTAGGCAGGGATTTCTAGGCCCTGATCCACCAACACCTCCACCATTCTGAGTGTCTTTTAGGTGTTATTTTTCATTTCTTTTTATAGGATTTCTTTTTGTTATTGCTTTTGGTTATTTTGCTGATTTTATTAAAGGATTGCTTTTTTATTTTAGTTTATCTTTTTGTTATAGGATTTTTTTTTTATGTTATTGTATTTAGTTATCTTTTATAGGATTACTTTTAGTAGGATTTTGTTTAGTTTAGTTTATTGTTTGTTTTCTACTGTTATAGCTGCTACAGGACAATTCTGCAGATTTGCAATCGATCACAACCCAGGTGCGATTGAGCACATCACGATCGAGCGCAATTTCACAGTCCTATAGTTTTTGCCCTGTAAACAGTTTTACAGTCACTGTTTTATGCTGGTTGCTTATATATGATGCTCCTTTGAGTGTATTGAGTTTTATATCTGGTTTGCATGACATTTTACTCTCAGGAATACGATACCTTCTATATGTTTGTGGGTAACATTCTGTAAACCCTCACGAGACTTGACTCGTCCTCTAGGACAGCCTAGGATTTTAAAAGGCTTATTGCATATGCTAAATGCAATCGTAGATCCCAACGAAACAAGGATATAGTTAGTTTTCATTTTCTTATTTTTATTAGTTGATTTGATAGTTTGTTGAGTGTGTATAGGAATAAAAGGAAGAAGACGACAGCACAGGGCTGACTTCTTGGACTTGACGCTTCTTCCCATCTTGACCTTGCAGCTCCATCAGGATGTACTGTTCTTTCTTTTCACTTACCATTGCTTTTATATTTCTACATTGGGGACAATGTAGGGTTTAGGTTTGGGGGTGTGTGAGAAAGAAAAACAGTGATATTTTGCCATACTTTCGCATATTTTTAAAATCTGAAAAATTTGAAACTTTGGTTGAGAATATCACACTTTAGGGATCACTTTTTGACTAGATGGTTGTGTCTAATTCATTAGGAAAAGATTCTAAGACACAAGGTATTTAGAGTTGAATTTTGGTGTTATCCTGTAATAATATCCTACTTCTGCTTGCATGATCACACTTGCACTAGAACATGGATTATGAATTCATGCGAATGTAGTTTTAGATAACTTTATGTGCTTTGTTTTTGTAAGTTCAAAGAATAGATTGCCCTTGCTCTTGTGATATATATGTTTCTTATAAAAAAATAATTCAGCCATGTTTATAATTAACTAAGTAACCAGGCCTCTTTGCCTCATAAAGCATTGACTATTCGCGTAAAAAGGTGAAAAATTTATATTGGTTGATAAACAATGGTTAAGCATGTAGTGACAAGTTTAGCTTGGTAGCCTATTGAAGTTGATTGATTAGATCCTTTGGGGTGCTTGACACCTAATGACTTGAACCAACTGCGACGAGATCATTGATTGAAAGCTTGATAAAGGGTTCCTTAGGAAGCTGAATGAGAGCTAGACATTTCACATGTCACGTGTATTGCATAAAAAGAGAAGAATAATTAAAAATAATGAGAGCCTGAGTAGTCTATTTTGAGAACTTATTTAATCTTTGTATATTTAGTTTGACATGACTATTTAGCATTTATTTTATGATTTGTGATTCTCACTTTCACTTGCATGTATTAAATTGCATGGGTATGGGTATTTTAATAGGATAGGATTAAAGTTTAGCTTTGGATATATTGTGGAGTCTAAGAATCAATTCTTAGGGATTTAGATTCAATTCATTGAGTTAACTTTTGATTTCCTATTTGTTGATATGATCATCTGAGTTTGAAATTTCTGATGGTAATTATGATGGATAAGTTTTAAAAAGGGCATTAGTTTATTTCTTCCTTTGCTCGAGGCCTAGCAAAGTGTAGGTTTGAGGGTGTGATAAGTGTGTAACACTTATACTTTTCGACTTATTACTGCTACTTGTTAGTCTTAGAGATATAGTCATGTGATTGAACTAATGTAATTATACTGCTTTGTAGGTCTAAGGATGATGAGGAAGATGTGGCCTAAATCAAGTTAATTAAAGCTTCAAGTTGATTAACCTTCAAGGTGCGTCAGAGGAGGTGATCAAAGCCCAATTACACCTTGAAACCCAAAGAGGAAACCCATGGTGGAAGCCCAATTAGAAGCCTAAGGATCAAGTCCAAGTTCAGCCCAGAAGAAAGCTCAGACTGTGTTGTGCGATCGATCGCAGCACAGTATAATCGATTGCAGTGCTATCGATCGCAGGGTCAGTGCGATCGAGCGTATGCGAAAATACAGTAGCAGTTCCGTGTTAGCTTAGTAGTTGGGTCTGTTTGTGATTAATGTCCGATTTCTTTTGGATAATTATTAGATAGGAAAACATGTACTATAAGACTACTAGTAGGTTGTAGAGATTATAATGAATCAATTTAGAGTTTGAATCGGATTAGAATTGGGGTTCTTCGTGTTCTTCGCGTGTTCTTCGTTTTTCTTGCTTGCTGGAGCGTACGCAGATCGTGGAGATGAACTTCTACATCCCTGTTGAAGATCACCCATCCATGAATGGCTAAACTCCTTTAAGGAGTGTTAATGTAACCTCTAAACCTTCTTGCTTATGGTTAATTCTAATGGTTTTTAGGCTTTTTAATTCACTGTTTGGTTATTGCATAATTAAAAGGATTCACTGAATCAGAATTTAATTTTAATACTCAAGCATAATTGAATGATTGGCCATTAGTTTTGTTAGGATTGAACCCAAAGTGTTCCTATTTTCTGTGATTATAGGAATACTAATTATGCAATAGTGCCTAATGACATGATGATTATGATAGGATTTGATAGGCCATGCCTAGGGAAGACGGGTTGTACTACAAAGTAGATTAGTTAGTGTAGGTAGACAGTCTGTGCCAACCAAAGATGGGTTATACTTATCCCATTTGATAGTGTAATTCATGCCTAAGGATTTGATAGCTTATGCCTAGAGAAATCGAAGATAGGCTATGCTTATTCTTAGCATGATACCTTTCTACGATGTTGTGTGTGCTTGTAGCCACACAAAATTAGTTTCAGACAGTGAATTAATGCTTAGAATTCATGAGACTACCATCTTCAAGGGGTTAGAGGGATCATCAATACTCTATTGTTTTCCTTATTGATTTAATATTTTTACTTTAGTTTAAATTAATTTTTTTAGAAATAGATCACAAAATTCCTTTCTTTGTCTAATTAAATTTACTTAGAATTAATCTGATAATTTTACAATTGAAACCTCGTAAGTCCTTGAGGTTCGACACCCTCAAAATAGCCCTATCCTACAAGGATTCGTCATATTGCGAGTGGTTATTATTACACACAACAAAGGGCTAGGATTTCGTAGAAACTTCTAATCTAATTTAATGGTTGAGATTCATTAGGTGTTAATATTAGGTCTAATTTACTTAGGATTCAATAATTAATAGAGGATTAATTACTAGTTCAAATAAAATTAGGACACTTAATCTAATGGTTAGGATTTGGTAAGAGAATCTAATCTAATCTAATTGTTGGAAATTTATAAGATAAATGTTATTTATAGATAAGTTGGGATTTAGTAATTAAAGAAAGACTAATAATTAGTTTAACCATAACTAGGAATCTAAATCTAAAGTTTAGAATTAATCTAATCTAATATAAGGGCCGAGACTTAAAACCTTATCCTAGACTAAGGACAACTCCTAGACTCGGTTAAATTCTATAGAAAATCTATATAAACATCGAAAGAGAAGAGAAAGTGCAGTAGTGTTCTATCAACTAGAAAATCTTAGAGTTGCAGAAGATCAAGCTTAATGAAGAAGAAGAAGGTGTTCGACTCAACACCAATCAACAATATGAGGTAAGTATTCAAGTAAAACCTTATTTGTTTTATATGGGCTATGTATATATGTCATATTTCTTGAGTATGACATAGCATATCTAATATAATTCACTTTCTACTACTCCTTAAGAAAAATATCATAAAAAGTAAAATTTTCTAGGTTTGAATACCACTCCAAGATTAAGGTAAGTTAGTATGTTAATTATGATTTAAAATTATTGATTTGATTCGGAATTCAATCCATTGTGTGTTTTGATAAAATATTGATTAAAAGGGACTTAAAATAAGATTTTAGTAGTTTCTAGGCAAATCCTGTGTGCTGGCAGACTATCGGTATACCAGTAGGATGCCGACCACACTTTTGGGTTGCGTCAGCAGCCTATCGGCATACCGAAAGGTGTGCCAACCATCCAAGTTGATTTTTTTTGTTTCTGGTTGAAGAGTCGAGGGAGGTTTGGTATGCCTACCATCTGAAAAATAAATTTTGTATTACTGTCCAAGGTATCGAGGATTTTTGGTATACCGAGAAGTGTGCCGAAAATCCCAGCGGTAGCCTAAAAAGGCACGGTAGGGGTATACCGAATTTTTGAAGTTGTTCCGATTGTTATGAAGTTTTGCAAGTATGTTTGTAAAACATAATTGAGACAGTGTATGGTGTTAGAGTTGAATTTTGATGAATATTTTGCATAATGAAAATATTAAGGAAGATTTTCTATGTTTGCCCAACCGGTGAAATTTTGATTCGGATTGTTATCACTTCGGAACTTATCATGATCATATGTTATAGCTCAAAATACGCTTTCTCATGTACACAAACTGATTTATTCATTAATGTGGACAATTCACTATGCAGAACATATGCCTATGGAGCATCATGCCCTTGGCTTGGGTCTAATGCCTTGGCTTGACCCCATAATTCCATATTTCTAAAATTTATATATATAATGAGTGTTATAATAATCTGGAAATTATAACATTGGTGAGGAAGTCTCGGATTGAATGATTTGCATGTGTTGAAGGATTGGCCATCCCAATAGACCAATTTTGACTCTTGTATTGCGAGACAAATGCCTGTCTTGTTGGATGGATGACTAAGTGAAATTCTATTAGTAGATAGGCTAATGTATGGTTCACAAGATAAAGTTCACATTAGTGATGCCTTGGGATGAGTCCCCGTGTAAAAAAATAAGGTATGGGGATTGTATCCATTTGGTCGCAAGCTCTTGAAACTGCGGTGCGCACGTAGAATAACCCCTATTCTTGCCATTTATTTGGGGGATGGTTTTCATCTTGTATAGCCAGGGGTTCGATCGGGTGTGCACATACAGTATTCGAATGTGAAACAACATGCATATTGCATTCATATGATTGTACTTAGATCACATGTGGGGATTACATATGTTTAGGTGCACAACATGCATTGCATTCATTAATAATTGAACCAGCATATCATCTTGCATTACACAACACAGCATATCACATTGCATTGCATATCATCATATCATTATGTACTAACATTCTGTTTTTGTCTATGCATGGGAATACCAATGAATTGTCCCTACTTCAATCTTAAATATTGTTTTGATTTGTTTACTTACTAAGATAAGTGTATCTTACGCTTTTGAGCAACATATTTTAGGACCTATAGATGGTGGACAGTAGGACTATGATGATCAAGATGGAGGACAAGATTATGACGAAGAATTTAGTTATAATGAGAACGTTGAATGTTGATTTTAGTAGAGTTTGTAGTAGGACTTATTGGATTTTATGTTTTTAATTGATTTTCATTAGTTAGGATTAGATTTGAGTTGTTGGTAGGTTTGATTGGAACATGAGACAATGAGTAGTTTATTTCCGCTTTTTTGATGTTTGATGTAATGGATTGATTTTAAGGATATTTATTTCCCGATTTATAATTATCAAATTCAATGTGTTTGGCAATGTATTGACTACCACTCCCTTGTGGAATGGGGTGAGAGTCATATTTCAAATCTTATAGGGACTCCAATGAGATCTCTAAGGTTTGGGATGTGACAAAGTCGGCATCAAAGCCTAAGTATCATGTTTTCAATCAATTCCATAAGTTTTTGGTGTTCTGATTTTTAAAAAGTTTATTGTGTGCTGATTTTTGAAAGTTTTCTTTGTGCCTACTAACATTGGTTTGTAACTTAAGTGTGAGCAGATTCGTCTTATTCTTACAGATTTGCTAATCATCCTTTGTTCATAATGACTAGTAGAAGAAGAGGTAATATGGGTACTAGTTCAACTAGAGGTGATGATGGTGATCAAAATCCACAACTGGTTGGATTTTACCAAGTATTGGGAGAGGGCCTCAATGATGCAACAATCACAAGCTCAATCTCAATCAATGCCAAAGCAAACAGATGCACAGAAAAATACTAGAAGCTTAGAGAAGTTTAGAAAACTTGGATCTATTGTTTTCAAAGGAACAACAGATTTGATGGAAGCAAAAGCATGGAGTGACTCTTTTGAGCACATCTTCGAAATGATGGAGGTAGAGGAGCGCGAGATGGTTTGACTTGCTGTACTCATGTTTGAAGGTGAAGCAAGGACGTGGTGGAAATCTACCTTGGAGATTATGCAAATTCAAACTTGGATTGATTTCAAGGTGAGATTTTATTTAGAATACTTTCCTAAAACCATTAGGAAGGAAAATGAGTTTGAATTTATGAAGCTGGAACAAGTATTTATGATTGTACCTGTCACGCCCCAAATTCAAGATATAGGATCTCGAAGATTCCAAGGGAACAACCTTCGGATCCACCATGTGGATACAGATAGACAACCACACAACCAACCCAATCCTGCTTGAATCAGAGTCAAAATAATAATAGAACAGCGGAAGTCTGAAATATTTAAAACCAAACCATAGCCCAATTAAAATTATATTGAGCTAACCACCAGCAATAAAATAATCCTAAACTTTATTACAATTTATGCCCTCTAGGGGTCAAACCAAAGAAAGTAAAAGCAACTAAAGTAAATCCATAGTCTCAATAATAAAAGTATCTCAGTACAACTCCCACTCCAATAGCCAGCCAGGGTATCCAATCACCTGTAAAGATAAGGATCAGCTGAAGCCTAGTAGAGATACAATATCTTCCTTTATGCATGCATAATAATACAGTTAATTCATGCATTTCAACCATCACATAATAACACAGTAAAATGTACGTTAAACATATCCTCATACAATATCACACATATTAGTATGCATATTACAACATCATATGAAATCTCAATTCACATGGATACCATGCAAGATCATATTATAACAAGTCAATGATTCACCATTCCCATAGTCCCACTTTGTTAATACGACCTACATGATTCTATCATGTTCAACCAGAATCCACATGGATCTACCATGTTCCAAACAATATACATACATGTACTCACATGGTCCCAACATGTGACACAAACAAGGATTATAGCAAACGCATAGTCACACTATGTTCCATAACAATATCCACATGGTCTCACCATGGTACAGCCAAGTAAATATATCATAATATCATATATAGTACACATAGTCTCACTATGTATACAAACAAACACCACATGGTCCCACCATGTTAAAACCATCATTCATTTAGGGACTTTCACCCACGGTGAAGTACACCCATATTCAATAACAATATCCACTCACATTTCTTTAAGGACTTTCACCCACGGTGGAAGCACACCCGTAACCAATCACAATCACAACCAATTCCAACGCATAATGAATACCACATGGTCTCACCATGTTATGGTCAACATACCTTTAGGGACTTTCACCCAAGGTGGAAGCACAGCTGTAGCTAATCACATAATCCAATCAACATTCCTTTAAGGACCTTCTGTAATAACCTGAATAATTTGTAAAAATAATAACTGAGAACCTTAGGGTAGAATAGTGATTTGTTTAGATTGATAAGTTAATTTAAACTTAGTAAATGTAGTTTAGATCACTTAATGTCCTTAACCACACACCGAAACACACTAGAAATCCCTAGATCATTAACTGATAAATTTAGACTGTTAAACTTAAGGGTAGTGTTAATCAGATAGTTAAAATTAGTGATCAAATAGGAATAAAATACTATGGAGGCTTTGATCTTCCTATTAGTGTATTTTTTATATTCTATATCATGTGATGGTTGTTAACTGTGGTTGGATCGCCGATCGGATTAGATCCGACCAGGCAATCGAACTTGATGTGATTTTTTGGTGTTGCCGCTATGTATGGTAGCTTAACCCTTATGCGTTGAGAGAGTGGCAAAGTTGTAATTTTTTTCTTTGATGAGGTGTATGGCTAGGATTTAAGTTGTTAGGGTTTTGTGGCTTAGATCTAAGCTAGGAGATGGTTTGTCTTTAGTGGGTGTGAGGTGTAAGGTGAGGATTTGAGTGGGTAAGAGTATGTGATGTAGATTTAAGTGGTTGGGGTGGTTAGATTTGAATGGCTAGGATAAGAGTGGGTGAAATTGGATGGTTAGGATTAGACGAGTGAGATGAAGGGTTGAGATGGAGTTGGAGAGAAATGGAGGGTTGAGATTTAGCCATGTGTTTAGGGTTAGTTGAGATGGAAGAGAGAAGCCCATATTCTCTAAGGGTTTTAGGGTTTTGGTTTGAGTTATGGCTTAGAGAGCTTGGAGAAAGAAGGAAAGGGTTTTAATGCATGAAGATTGGCTAGGTTTTCTTGCATTTGAAGAGGTAACTAGATAAATTCACCCTTAAGCTTGATTTAAAGTAGATGTAGATGCATTTTCTCTTTAAATTTCTAGTTGTTGTAGATTTGGAATGTCTTAAGCTAATTTGGAATGCTTTAATTTAAATCTTAGTTTAGTATCGTGTATTAGGATTATTTGATGTTGGATTTTTGGTTATGAATGTAAATGTTTGGCTTCTTTTGATTTTGATGGAAGTTCATGAAAGGTTGATCAAATTGATTTAGGTTGCTAGTTTAATATTATGTTTTAGGGTTAGTTGTTGTTAGATTTTGATTTGTATATGTATAAGTATTATTTTCCCCTTGTTGTATGTTAAAAATTGTAAGGAACCCTTTTATTTTAGCCTGTTCGTGACGTTCGACGGACTCTTAGGCTCGCCGAACTCGAATTCTGGGCCAAGGGCGGACATTTCGGTGCGCCGAAAGGTCGCCGAGCATGAATACCCCACCGAGATGGTCGTCGAGCTTGAATACCCCGCCGAGATGGCCACCAAGCATGAACACTCTGCCTAATAGGTTTCGGTGCATCGAAGAGTGCGCCAAGTATACTTCGGTGTGCCGAAGGGATCGCTGAGACTGAACGCCCTGGTCATGTCGCCGAATCTTAGAGAGGTTCGCCGAAGCAGGTTTAGGTGAGCCGAAGCAGGTTTAGGTGCGCCGAAGTGGTCGCCAAATACCTCCCCGAATCTGTTTACTTGACCTTATATTTTGGTGTTTGCTAGTTTACACAGATAGCATGAATTGAGATTTGGAATTGATAATAATGAACTTTTGTCATGACCCAAATTCTAAAGCACGACTCACACGCACGTGAGCATAACTCTAGGATTCCAAGCCTGACTCTCACTCCCTTCTCCAAACACACAACCCAAGGGAGTGGTAACTTCTAACCATAAAGCGGTAGAATGATACTGAAATCAGAGAATAGTAAGCGGAAGCAAAATGAGCATAATGATGCTTAAAACAAAACAAGGTTTAAAATACATCATTAATATCCATAAGTACGAAGAAAGCTGAATGCATAGCCTAACTAAAAGAGTACATCAATTCTAAACAAAATACATCTCATCCCAATCAACACGTACGCAGAAGAGGCTGAGTCTTCTTGTCATCACCTCCACATCATCTAGGGATCCACACAGCAGTACTAACTATGTACCTGAAATGTTGGAGCCAGAAAGGCCTAATCTATGCACTCAGCAAGTACAATGTACTATCTAGGAGTCACACACTTAAATACATATCCATGAATGCATGCCATACCATGAATAATGCAATGGTTTGTTCATTATATGCAATGATATGAAAAATATAATCTACTAGCCAATCATGATGGCCATTTACAAACACGTGAATGCAATGAATGTGATTGGGTATTGTGGTATTGGATGTCCACATGATCCCAC
>JAUPMG010022154.1:0-29112 GCA_031762675.1 Pachysandra terminalis | reverse complement strand
GAAGGCTGCTTAGGAAATGGAGGGAAGGCGTGGTTTGACATATTCTGGGTTTTGGATTTCCTTGTACGTAGTGTTGTAGTTACACTTGGTTTGCCTCTGAAGCAACGTCTTTTAGAAGAACTTTATTCGGATTTCTTTGATTGGCGATAGGTTCTATGTATTTAAGTGGGACCCATCCTTGGTGAGATCTGCATGGTCCCACTGATTACTCATCTCGACAGTTTTAATTTAAAAGAGTGGTCGATCGATTTGGAACTAGGAATCATATGGGATCTGAATCATCAGATTCTTGACAGAAAAGGTAATTTTGATTCTAAGGTTAGCTTGATGGGTGAATCAAAAAAAAGGATTAACTCAAGTCAAGGTTTTCCATCATGTTTAGTCTTCTTTTGAAGCCTACATCGACGGATGCACACTAGATTCTGCTATTCTCCAAAACTGATCAGAAAAAAGTGTTACAAAGAGAGCAGTCATGAGAGTATGATAAGTACTTTGTGAAAAAAGTGTTACAAAGAGAGCAGTCATGAAAGTATGATAAATACTTTGTAATTTGGGCTAAACGTAATTAGAAGTGAAATTACTATTATACCCCTAGACATCTAAAAAAAATGGGGATATAGTGGTGACTGGATCATCGGTAATTTCAACTGACTAGTGACAATCTTGAAATTACTTTTATTCTCCAAAGCTCGACCGGCCTCAGTGGTGGCTGGATCATCAGTACTTCCCGATTCTGTCAGTAGCATCAGTCTCCACATAATAACACCTTTGAAACGGGTAACTTGTTGCTCCGGTTAAGGCGAGATAAGGTTTAGGGGTTGATTGTGGTTCAGGGTGTTTAGATTGATAGGTTACCAGTTTCATGGGGGATACCCGGCATCAAGTGGTTAATGCCGCCGGAGACATTAGACGGTTTTACCGTTGACTTAGCTATATAATGAGTCAGATGATCCTGTTGTGATCAAACACTATCCTTTTGAATATTTCAATTTCTGCAATTCCACAATAGAATATTTTCCCAAAAAAAAAAAAAAAATGTTTACTCCCTTGGCATTACACTTGTCCATATATACTGTTCCTTTAATTCATACATAATCTTGTGATATGTCCATGTCATAACATTTCTGTTCCATCCCAGATTTAACCAAAAAAAAATTGTCAAGACAGGGATAAAAATTCTTTTAGTTACACATTTTCAAGTGGATTCGACCGTTGTGATGCTGTAAACAGTCATGACTACTCCATGCCAACCAGCTATATATATATATATATATATATATATATATATATATTTAGATTGTTAGGAAGATTCAGTTATGATTCTTAATCGGTTCATGAAATGGGATCGATGCTCGATTCTTCTGATCAAACCAATCTTCGAACATGTGTTGTTTGGCTGATGTTTTGACTGTGATCAGAACTGGGACTTACCCAGAAAAGTGGGAAAAAAAGAAAAGAAAAGAAGAAGCAGCAATTTCTAATACTTTTCAAGGGAAGATCTAGAGTAGAGTATGTCTGATCTCCCCCGATGTTGATGAAATATCAAGAAAACTGCTATTTGTTTCATAATTCTCAGCATAACTGTGGTAGTCATTTGACCATTATACTGTCATATTTAGGACTGTTGTATTGTTTATTTACATTCTATTATCATTTTATACAAATTATATAACATTTTATATTTGAGATTAATTGAAAGAGAAAGTGGGGAACAAAAAGAATAAGAATCTGATTGTTGGAACTGTCATTTGGGATTGTAATGGGAAATTTCTATGCTTAATCACCCTGAATTTTGGTATTTAGAACCTTTTCTTATTGCATTTAAATTTTAAAACCTAACTGGTTTATTAACACTTTCTTGCATGAGAAAAAATATCAGCAATTTCTTCCATTGATGATAACAGTCATTAGCTGCTGGGAAGGAAATAACAGTCAGTCTTGATTGGCCAACTTTTGGCATTTGTGGATCAAGGAGAGCAAAAGAGAGAGAGAGAGGGAGAGAGAGAGAGAGAGAGAGAGAGAGTCTGAGCTTATAAATCTTGGGTTAGATTCAGGCTTGCTGATTTTCAAAGAGGTTAGGTTCAGCTCAATTTTAATGGCTACCACCGCACTTTAAAAAAAACAAATCATAATATTTTATTTCCAAAAATTAATGGTATTATTTTAATATTATTAATGAACAATATATAGTTAATGTTGGATAGCAAAAAATGAATGAAACAACTTGAGCACTTTCCCTCTTTTAGGCAATTATATATTAATTAAAGTCATTAGTTATTTTAATAATAAATTAAAAGACCACATTACCCCTTAGTGTACCAAATGTTTTATTTAAGTTAAAGATTAGTCTTAAAATATTTGATACCCTTTTGAAGATGCACTTTTCCTTAATAATGTATAGATTACAAATATTATACTATTATGGCCAAGGTGAGCCAAATCAAGCTAACTTATTAGGATCATTAAGAAAATTAGTTTTTTTGTTTTTCCCTCAAAGCTTGGGCTTGGCACACAAACCAAATTATTGAGCTCAAGCTTGGCTCATATGAATTGAGAGAGAGAGAGAGAGAGAGAGAGAGAGAGAGAGAGACTCAGGCCTTCCTTCAAGCATATGCAAAGTCTAGCATATGTTCTTGCCTTAGCATTTTAATTAAATGTTTGTATGAGATGTAATGCATACCATTTTGAAATGCAAATCTTCATACATTTTGAAATCTGAAAGAGCAGCAGAAGACCAAAATAAAGACAAAAAAAAAAAAATACGACTCCGATCTACAGTTCCCCAATTAACACCGATAAATCAATCCTATAGTAAGTTGTTTTCATCTGCTCTACAAAATACAAATTGGTTTTCTCCATTATTAATGGTGGCTTAGCAGGCATTGAAGAAGAAGATGGAGAACAATGCTGCTCGGTTGAAGCCAAAGACAAACAAAACTCACTCCATGAACACCTTTTGGGGAACGATATCGTACTGTTTTGAGAACAAGACTTGGAACACCCAGCTTTGGATTTGTGCAAAGCACAGCTGCAGTTCCGATGGTATGGCCTCCTCTCAATCTCCATGTCGTACATTGATATACATTCTTCGAAGAAGCACTGAAGCAGCTCCCCAGCTACTCCAGTGGCCATTCTTCCCCTATCTCTCTCTCTCTCTAGACTTCTGTGTTGGCGTGAGAGTGTTGTGGCTTGAAATGGGGTTCTTGTAGTCACTTGGGTTTATATAAAACACATGGAGTAGTGATCTTGTGAAGAGGGTTAATGGAGTAATCTTGCAGAGAAACAAAGTTGAAGTCCAAAAGGAAACTGATTTCGTGAGATATCTCTACGTAGAAACCTATAAGTTTAGTGCAGAAGTTGTTGTCCTACCACCCTTTGGGAGCGACTTAGTTCTTGGATTGTGGGACCTCGTCGATGTTTCAGAATTTGAATTAGAGAGAGAGAGAGAGAGAGAGAGAGAGGGGTAATTTGGCGTTATTCAGGGTCTTGGATTTGCTTGTACGTTGGGTTGCGTTTAACTTAGTTTGCCTCGAAGCAAAGAAACGTGTTTTTGACTAATATTATGAGACTTGTTAACAATTAATATTCCAAAAGTAAGGTTGGCGATTATTTTGATGAAGAAAAGAGTATCTGTGTTAAAATGGATGCTTGTAATCTTCCACACTTCATCATATTCTTCTCTTGAATCCTTCCTCTCTTTCTCCGCCCGAGCTTTCTTGTAATAGAATTCTTGCTCCCTTATGCTGTCAATACTCTCTCTCTCTCTCTAGATTAAACCTAGATGTGTTTGCAAGATTAGTCTCTGTGAGAGAGTTGGAAGAAATCAAGTGGGTCTAACACAGATGGTTTTCAATCTTCATGAAGATTTGTTAAAAACCAGAAGGTGTGGATGAGATGCTTCATCAACTGATGGTGGAGGAGCTAAGGTTTACTCAAAAGGACTTTTAACCTCTTAGAGAGACATTTGGATTACAGTATCTTTATTTTTCTACAGAAGAAATGGTGAGTGGAGAAGAACTTTTGTTCAAGCAACGATCACAATCTTCTTCTTCTTCTTCTTCTAATTTGTCCACAATTCTTAAACTCGGTTGTTGAGATCATCAGTGTTTTCCCAGTGAGTTCATTGTCGCAGCAAGCGAGTTGACTCAGAAGACTGACTAAGTTGAAACTCATTTACCACGTGGCAGAGCTACTTCTAAATAAAAATTAAAGAATAATATATTTGAAATTAAATTAAAAATTAATTTATATTCAAATATTTTTTTGACAATCAATAATTATGATATTGGTGATGCGGGTTTTGTAATGGACAAATATATTCGAAAAGAACTTGACAGTTAATACAAGTGGACCAATACAACCATACTTTTTGAAGTTGGATAAGGTCTTTTTTGAGCACGTGGAATGTCCCAACCGTCCGCCTAAACCGTCGTTCAGCCGTTTGAACGGTGCTACGCCTATCTTCGACAAACATAAAAGAAAGGAATAGGAGGAGAGGGCTACCAATGTAAAAAGAAGGGGGGAGAGCCAATATAAATAAGTACACAGAATCTTTTACGTGATTCAGCAACATGCCTAGTCCATGGAGGTTGCCTCATAGAAGGTCTTTCCCACTATTTACAAGTATAGGGAATACAATGAACACCCCAATTTTATGGGGATGAAGAAGGAAATAAGAAAGAAATGAGGGAGAGGTAGAGATAGAGAGATGGAAGGAAAGAGATGTTTCCTTCCTATACAAAGTCTCAGGCATAATAGCAAGTGCAATCTTCTCTACCCCTCTAATGTCTTTCAGATATTTCAAATTCTTCATATGTTCAGAGGCTGTCTGATTGTTGAGAGATTGTCGCGTGATCCAGAGTTCTAATGCTTCAATTCAAGAGATGATTTCGAGTTCTCATTTTTGAGAGATGGATGATCATTAGAGAGAAGTATTTTGAGAGCTAAAGATTTTCTGATCCAGAGAGTTGATTCTCAATCCAGAGAGTCAAGAGTTGATCCCCCTTCTTTCTTGTTCTGAAGTAGTTCTTTTATAGCCTTGTCTTGCTTGGCCTCCAAGTAGACTTGGCCTTGAAGTCTTGAATGAGGAGGTGTCATCTAGAAGCTAAGTCATATATAGATAGCTTATAAAAATATTTGAATTAGGACAAGTGTTATTCAATCAAGTGTCCAGAGGTGCTTTAGAATATCCCCATGCATTAAAGCATATCCTAAATGCCACGTGTATTTCAACATGCCTAAGTTATTTCCAGAAGGTAGAATGAGTCAGCTTAATATGAAAACTTATTCTGTGATAGGGTGTTTTAGATTTAGAAGAACACGGATAGAATGACACGTGTTGCATGCAAAATGATCTAAAACCAATGTCTTTATTCTAGATAAGACAAAACCCCTTTTAGATAAGCTAGAAAGCAAATATTATTAGTAGCCGAAGTTTTATCACGTGATGTTTATTCTAAGGAATCCGTTTCAATCAACTTTAAAGCAGTCACTTCAATATCAAAAATACCTTTCTGAATTCATATATTTCGAGGGAACTCCCTTTGGCGGCTATCTTCCTTCGGAAGAAACAAAAAATAACTATATACTTACAATGTGACCAATATATTCTCGAATTACCTATATAGAGAACTCGAAATTGAGTTTCTCATCACTGAACTCGTTTTCATGATCAGTAGTCCCTGTAAAGAAGAGTTTAACTTGGAAATTGTTAAGGTTCATAGCTTCAGTACCAATCTGAGTCCCCTCAATTTTAATGAAATCAGAAATAAATATGTTTCCTTGTGAGCGTCTTAGAAGTAAAGTGAGGAAGTTTCTCAAAGTACGTATGAAACCTATCTTCGAAAATTCTTCTAGAGATAGCGTGAATTCAACTTCTGAAGCTCTTTTCACTGGGGATTTGCTTTTAAAAGTCAAAGTCTATCCATAGTATAACTCGAAGTCAATTCCTAAGGATAAATAAGAGTGATTTCAAGTCTTACTTTGTAATTCGGATGCATATAAGAGTGCATTCGATGGGGTAAACCCATATCTTTGTATTTCGAAGCGGACAAAATCTTTGAGTCTTTTTTAGGGTGACAAGTCCTTAGTCCTTTGAGGGTGACTAACCCTTGACGAATTGACCATCTTAGGATGGTTAGCCTCGAGTTCACTTTAGTGGGAGGGAATATACTTCCTTCGCGTTTACCATATGGAGGTGGTTAGCCTTCGAGTTTGCCTTTGAATTCACCATCTGGAGGTGGTTGGCCTTCAAATTTGCCATTGAATTCGCCTTAGTAAGAAGAAGCATACTTGCTTTGAGGTCCTTTCAAGACAAAAATATGATAAATGGTTTTCGAAGTCTATGAATATGATCTAAGGGCGACTTCTGAGTTAAAAAGCATAAAAAGTTCCCTCAAACATCTCTTGTCAAAGGAATTACCTTTGAAATGTAAAGGTAATGCAATAAAATCACTCAAAGTCTCTTCTAGATAGAGAATAGATGTAACTTCGAGGTTTTATTTAAAGTTTCATATGTTCGAAGAGTCCATTAGGGATAGCATACTCCTATATCTGTCCTTCGAGAGGAATAAGGTCCTTCAGAAGGAACGAAGAAATCCCTATTCCTTCGATCATTCCGAGGGCAGTATTTTGGGAATACTAATCCTTATCTTTTTAGTTATTCAAAAGGCAATTAGCTCGTGTTTGTTAGGTTTTGGGACTCATGACATTTCCCTATTAGTTGGAATTCAAAAAAGGTTGCTTCTCCAAGAAGCTTTCCTTTTTGGTGATACGGATCTCTAAGCCATTTCAAATATCACATTTTTAAAAAAGTTTGCTTCTCCAAGAAGCTTTCCTTTTTGGTGATACGGATAGTCAAATATCTTTAAGCCATTTCAAATATCACATTTTTACCAAACGGTCTAATCAACGTACAGCTGTTGTTGACAACTGACACGTGAGAGACGACTGTGCAGCAGTTACAGCTTTATTGAATAATTTAGTGTATGCGGCGATACCCAGTAAATGTGCATACGCGCTTTTAACATAGCGCCACGTGTTTAGTGAGATTAATTAGACTGCCTATCACCAATATTAATTAATTAATCTAATCAAGATCAAAATCAAAATTAAAAAAAGCTAATTTACAAATTTTTAATTTTTAAATGTCCATTTGTATTAGACATTCATTTTATGTTTTGGATTCGTGTGTAATGTGCTTGTGCAAATATTCTATCTAAATTTGAATAAATATAATTTTTTTTTTAAATGTCTATTTGTATTAGACATTCATTTTAATTTGTTTGTGCAAATATTCTATCTCAATTTAACTAAATATAAGTTTTGAGAATGAGATTACTATCATGATTCATCATAATCAAATAATATTAATGTATTAATATAATTGAAATAACTAATTTTTTTATTTATTTACAGGTACCCGTTAAGAATAAGGAGAATTGAGTATTAGCTGATTCGACTCTGAGACTTAAGGGTAACAACCTTGAAATCGGAACCGTTCCATATAATTCGATTTTAGGAACCGTTCCCTAGAGTTCGATATTTTGGACCATATAATAGTGTCCCAAACCTGCGTCATTATAAAGTTAAAAATGTTCAAATTTCAATCCTCTTACAGATCAAAGTTAATTTTAATAGAGCCCTAATATATCATCTTGTCATTCCATACTTTTTGTTGCAGCAGAACGTTCATGTGGTATTTTAACTTTTCTTAGGTATCCTAACTTTCCTTAAGTTGAAAGTCTTAAGTCATCCAAAAGTTGAAAGTCTAAGTCATCCAAAAGCCAAACCAACTCACAAATAAGGGTGGCAACTTGTCGGGCCGGGCTTAAATTTTTTTTGGAGATTTTATACATGCCCAAGCTTGGCCCGCTGTTTGGGCCTGCAAATGAATCCCAAACCCAATTTTGTTGGGAACTTGAAAGCCCGAGTCCAGCCCGTTTTAGCCCAAATTTAAATAGGCGAGCCGATCGGACCAGTTCGGGCTGGCCCAAAATTGTCACCCCTACTCACAAACACACGCACACCCAAACACAATATCATGACCGGATACAAACTACCAGCCTACCTTGGCAGTCGTGGGTTAATCACCATGCATACTATTGGCCCGTGACAATCTGGCCCGCCGGATGGTTACGGTAGCCCAGCTGGGCCGTGCCTTAGCCGTGTCAGCAGGCTCTGCACTGCCCAACACGCGTTCTGCATGCCCGTGCTAGCATGGCCCAATACGTGCTTAATCGGGCCACGCCGTACTGACACGCGGGCGACTCGGTCCAAGTCCCTCTTAGGTTCCGAATTTCCCAAATAAGGCAGTAAACCGAGAATCAAATTCCCAACTGTCTCTTTTTCTTTTCCTGAAATCTCATTGATGATCAAAGACCAGAAAATTTCTCTGGCGAACACGGAAATGTACGAAATTTCATTGACTTTTCGGATTGAAAAAAAAAACCCCCAAAAGTGTCAGAATTTCGTCAAGAACCCAGAAATCTGATTGATTGAGAATCAGATCAAAATCAATGGATCGCATCAGTCTGATCAATTTTATAATAATAATTTAACTCACAAAGATTGTTCTTGGGATCGCTCTAATTATTCAAGCTTTTAAAAAAAAAAAAATTAAACTTCCCATGAAACAACCTTCTCTTCTTGAGTCTTCTCCACACCTACCGTCGTATTAGCAGGCGAAGAAGAAGAAGAAGGAGACGAATAACCAGAAGCTGCCAAAGCTAAGCAACTCTCGCTCCAAGCTCGCCTGATCGGGTACGATACCTTCCTGTTACGCGGAGACACTTTAGAACAACCGCTCCCGGATTTGTGAAGCGCGCATCCGCAGTTACGATGGTACGGCCTCCGTTCGATCTCGATGTCGGACGACGCGATGCACCCTTCGAAGACACACCGTAGTAATCCCTCAGAACCTCCCGTCGCCATTCTCTCTCTTCTTTTGGGCGTTGGCCCGGTTGAGGAGGTGGTATGGTATATATATATATATGAGGAAAAAGGAAAAAGAGGGCTAGCTGTTGTTGGCACGAGTACGCTGGTGGCACGAGTCGGCAAGCCTTGCTTTGTGGGGTCCAGACAAATGCTCCTTAAGACTTGGTACTGCATGTTGTTTACTTGTTGACACGACATGGCTCCACTCATTAAGAGAATGGTTTCAAGGATCAGATCCGATCCGATCCGTACTAGGATCGGATCGTGAGGATTTGGATCGGATCGGTTCACTAATACCGGTGTAACCGATTTAGTAACTAGTAAAATCGGTCCAACTAATCAACTGAACTAGTCTGATACCGATTGGTATTGTCGGTCCTTCAGTCAGCATCGTCACTGGTATTGCCGTTCCGATCAATCTAATTTTTTTTTTAAAAGAAAAATAATTGGGTGTTTGTACCGGATCTAAATTGGGACCGGTCTGATTCCCGATCCTGAGACTTTAAACCTTGAAAGTGAGTTAAAGTTACAAAATGGTTTATACCCAACACACTATTTTTAGCATCAAAAGCTACTTTTTTTTACTAATAGTTTTGATGGTGAGTGGGCCCCTTAAGACAAGTGTTATGCTCCTGTTAAGGTAACAGGAGTATAACTGAGATCTTCATAGCGGAAGATCCTGTTTCGTCTTGTTAAGGGTGTAAGAAGCTACTTTTTTAAAATCTGAGGACTCATTAGGAGTGTACACTAGTCCGGGCTGCCACGTGCCAACCCGGCCAGTACGATTAGGTCGTGCCATGCTAAAGGTATCCGAATTTTGGCATGGCACAACGAGGTGTAGTTTTGGCCCGCATTCTAAACGTGGGTCGGTACGGCATGTTGTACACCCCCCCCTATCAAGGTTTTAAGGGTTGAATCAATTCGGTTTGTATAGCTTATTGGGACCGGCTACTCAAGGCAAGATATAATAGTTGTATCATGAGGCTTTAGATCCGACCGATTTAATCAATATTGGTACGGATCAGTCAGAATAACCGATCCAATGACCAGTCCAACTGATTTAGTCAATTTAATGTTTTTCTTTTTTATTTTGTAAATTGAACGGTCCAGACTGATATCGCTCTGGACTGGTCTAATATCGACCAGTCTAATCGATTCAAATTAAAAAAAAAAAACAAAAAACAAAATAAAACTAGGCGATCCATTTTTGTACCTGTGGATCCGGTATCACTGGTCCTAGACCGAGATCAGCCAGAACCGGTCCGATCCCCGATCCTGAGACTTTAAACCTTGCCCCCTACAACTCATCTAGTTTCTAATGGATCCGGGTTGATCCAGTGACCTGTTTGATGAACTAGCAGTGGCTCAAAATGCAGGGACGATTGATGGTTTGTTTATTCAGATTTTGCCACCTTCTAAGTTGACCAAGGATAGATCGCTTGAAATAAGGTGTAGTAGTCCTACTATAATTTCATGCATAAGTAGCCCCAGTTTGTCAATGGAGCCAAAACGGGTTTAAAAATTCCATACCCTTTTTGATCCTACTAAATGGGATCCAAATAATCAAGTTGTTCATATTTTAATGTGCCTGGTACACACTTCCATGCCCGGAATTAGGGATGGCAATGGACAGGTTCGGGGCGGGTTTCGACAAATCATAATCTGCCCCTAAAGGAATCCCCTCTAATATCAAATCCGTTCTTAACATTATAGGGTCGGGTTTGATCCGGTTGTAATATAAATTAACAAATAGATGCTTTTTAGGTTAAATCTTTCATTTTTTATTTATATATAATTAAAATATAAGTGAATGGCAATTAGGGGATTGAGTCAGATCTGAACCCAACTTATGTGTCACCAAACCCTAACCACAAGAAGTAAACACTACACCTGCCAACTACTATCACTTTTCAGCTCCACAACCGCCCCACCATTAAAGCATCTTGAGCTTGAAGAAGCAATTCATGGGGTTCAAGCTAAGTCATCAGAACATTAAGTGGATGCAGGAGCAAGAGCATCAAATTTGAAAATAATTTGTAGTCCAGAGAGCCTATATATATATATATATAATTTGTATGTCATATTACAAAGACATTTCAATTTTTATTTTTATCCTCAAAACACAAATACAAGAGAAAAAACGTAATACAAAAAATATCTCAATTTAATCTTCTATCAACCTAATTTAACCTTCTTTTCAAAATAAAAACTCATCTATTCTTGTATTTTCATTAAAAAAATAAAAACCCAAAAAATTATCGAAAAAAAAAACTCACATATTTTACACTTTTATTCTAATCTATGGAACATTATTTCAAATCCACAAATTGGAAAAGTCAAATCCGCAAATTGGGGATGTTATCGCACTCCCTGTTCTGAGTGCAGAACGTCACCCCTATCTCTTGTGTGACTTAGGCTCTTTTTGGACACCAAGAAAATGCGAGAAAGGCATGTGAGAAAGTAATATATATGAAACCAGTGTGAAAGAAAGTGAAAATAACTTTTTTGAAACTGTTTGGATGTTGCAAGAAATTTGTATGATTAGTAATGAAAATCATGTAATCGTAAGCCATATTTCTGTTATGTCAAACCGACTTTGATTTGATTTTAGTTGAGCTTGTAGATTTTGGGCTCGATTTTGGTTTTGAAATTATAAAATCGAATTAGATCAGTTTAATTTTGAGTTGAAACCTCAATTAAACCAAACCAAATCGAAAACCAATTAATACTCTAGTGTATATAATCTAAACCAAACCAATTTAAACCGAATTATAGTCTCTATATATATGGGTTAATTCCACTTACACCCCCTCACGTTTCTAACAAAGGCAAAAATACACCCTGTGGTTTCTGAAATGCCACTTACACCTCATGAGGTTTTGTACTGTATTGCAAAAACACCCCTGTTGTTAATTTTTTATTTTAACGTTAACATCATTCATATTTTTGACTATATTACGTTTGTCTATAGTCAAAAAAGACATCTTTTTTATTAAAGACATTTATATCCTTCACTACCACCACCCTACCACTACCCCCACCACCACCACCACCACTTAAGTGTGCAAGGGATGCACATTGGGTGTTGGTGGTGGGGTCGTGGTGGTGAGGAAGGTAGCGTGGTGGTGGGTGGTGGTGGTGAAGGTGGGTGGTGGGGTGGGGTGGGTGTGATGGTGGCGTGGTGGTGGCTTTGGTTGGGGGGGGGTGGGGGTGGTGGGGGTAGTGGTGGTGATGGGGTGGGGTGGGGGTAGTGGTGGTAGGTGGTTTTGGTGGTAAGAGTAGGGTTAATAAAAATGGGGTTAAAAGGGTAAATTCTCATGCTTTTTTAACACTATCTATGGAACGTTATTGACAAGGAGTGTAAGTGACTTTTCTGAAACTCAGGGGATGTTTCTTCTTTTGTCAGAAACCTGAGGGGGTGTAAGCAGAGTTAACCTTATATATATTTGTATATATGTCAAACTCTTATAAATTTGGATGTTTGGGAAGGGCAATATAGGAAGAGGATATAAAAAACTTTTCTCAAGACGCATTTTCACACTATTATTGCAAGAAAGAAAAAATGACCTATCATTCATTTTCTCACAACTAGTGGGCCCCACAATTTCCTCGCAATGTGTGTTCACACTAATCCTGCAAGAAAGAAAAAGTTGCCTTTTTTATCATTCATTTTCTCACAAACTAGTGAGCCCCATAATTTCTTGTATCGCATTTCACACTAATCCTCCAGGAAAGAAAAAGTTACCTTTCTGATCATTCATTTTCTCACCAACCCCTATTAACTTCTTGCATTTTCTTGGAATCCAAACGAATCTGGAATGCGAAAAAACTGAACTTTCTTTTATTCTCTTCAGTGTCCAAACACTTTCTTTCATTCTCTTCAGTATCCAAACGCAGCCTTAGGGTTCTAAGTCCTCTTGTCATGCTAGTAGTACTCATTATCAATTCATGAGAATAAAATGTACATAGGCAGGATCTGTCTGGAAATAGTTAATACAACACCGAAAGAGAATGGACAATGCAGAATTGTCAAAGTAAAAGAACTACTCCAAGAAAGGTACCAAAGAACTAATCAGTGATACCACAAGGCATAAATTACACCTTATCTGTTATGTATTTCCCAATAAAACTGAAAAAAAAAAAAAAAAGAAAAAAAAAAAAAGGAATGTGTCTATATCTAATGGTTAGGATCTCTACACTACCCCTCACTGCCTGCCAATTTCTTGCCTTCTGAATAATCAGCAATGGTAGTTTCTCAGTTATTTTCTAGTTTTGCCTTTGCTCAGATGGAATCTTCATATTTACAGTTTGGATAACTTGCTCAACAACAAGAAGCCTTTGGTAGTTGCTGACTCAAACCATTTCTTTTCGAGAAGAGATCTGTTTGATTCTTCTTAGCTCATTCCGTATAAAGTTTTGAACCCAGCATCCTCCTCAACAGGCAAATTTAGATCCGGTAGCACGAAGCAGCTTTCCTGCGTCTTGACATTCTTCATTCGTACCTCACAAGAACCTGGGGATGGAGATAGAGGAGATGATACAGCGATAGGCACGTCATATGTGACACTCATAGGCAAAACTGTGGAAGTATGATCAGCATTAGCTGCTCCTGTGTGGTGGGGTTGGCTAGAAATTGCTTCTTCTAATGCATCAGAAGCTGTGCCGGACTTTCTCACCGATTCCAATTGTAAAAATAGCTGAAAAACCAAAATATGCTCGTCATATTCTGTGCAATGTCCTGATTTTAAATTTGTTGTTATTAGCAAGACAATCATGTTCAGTCACCATATGTATAAAGCAAAATAATGTAAAGGGTTACACTGGAACACGAGTCTATATGAAACTTGAGCATTTTGGATTTATGATGAGCAAGTCATAGGGGAATTTTGATCCTTGGGTTTGCTGCAGTCTATCTAGTTAGTTGATCGAGATCAAGCAATAATAATAAACACAGTAAAAACGAAGATCAAACAATGCACATACGTGGTTCGGCAAAAGCCTAAGTCCACAGGAGAGAAGAAGTTTCCACTATGTCAAAAACAAATTACATACAACTTATACTTCTAACCGATATAAAGGGCAAAGCCCCAATATACCCTTACCGTACCATGGGGGGCTCTGCCCCATGGGGCCCCTCAGGTCCCTCTCCCTTGGATCTAGAGACTAGGGATTATGAGTATGAGCCACCCACTATCTCTAACATAGTTATTCTCCAGATCACTAATATTAAGATATTTAGCCAGAGAGAAAGATTCATGGGACCCAATTTAAAATGGTTACAGGGATACAAGTTTGAATTGTGAGGATCAATCAAGATGTGGAGCTTGGGAGGATATCATCTTGAATCATGGGAAAAGATCAATATTTTTGATCTAAAAGGTAAATAGAAAGTTCATTCTCTAGCTATTCAAAACAAAAATGCCTACATTAAGGAGAGATGTGTTTGAAGAATCAAATTGAAACTAACAGCAAATCGAAAAGGGATCCTCCAATCCCTGCTCTTTCAGCTTTATCTCATACACATTTACATAATTGAAATAGTTAGAAACTACACGCACCACAGGATGATAACAATGTTTACGCTAGAATCAAGAGCAATTCCATTCCATCAACCTCCTGAAATATAGATATATTGCTTTTCTTTTATTTCTTTCTCTTTTTTTTTTTATTTCCTTTTTCATTTTTAATCTAATTCCAGCTATATAATAATGGTTTAGCTCTTTCATCCTCAACATCCGTGGGACTTTATACGTGTTTTATGGCATTACCATCCACCAAGTAATCATGCATCAATCAATCAGCAATGCCATTCCCATCAAGTTGGGATCAGATAAATGAATCCCATTCAAAACACTTGCTATATACTATAGTGCATTTATACTTCATATCTTACATTTTATGAAAAATTGTTTCTGTAGCATATATGAACATACATATGCACATTATTACTAGTCTCACATTTTCTGTGTTACCATTTATAGAGTGATATCCACAATTGGGAGCCGCAAGTAGGGACCCAAGTATGAGTGCAGTTCATGAGGCAACACTTTTGTGGTGTTAACTGAAGTGAGAGGCCTACAAGCAGGGACCCAAGTATGAGTGCAGACACTAAAAAAGGTGCCTTCTCATGACATTCAGATACCTAGTGTAAGGGTACTTGACCTCTAATAATCTCATTAAACATGTTTCATTTTTTTTTTTTGTGACGTGGAACCCCCGACTCCACTTGGTGGGGACAAGGGTAAACCCCGAATACATGACCCCACCCACAAGGACCATATATCAGGTAAGCCCGGGGACTTGAACCTGAGAACTCCAGTTCCTGAGCTGGAGAGCCTGCCAGTTAAGCTAACCCGCGTGAAACTAAGAAACACTTATTTCACCATTCCCTTCTTAATACCATTAAAAATGCAATTAATACAGTTCTGTTTAATTTATTGTTCCTTGCAATGCAATATGTAATATGGGTTTATTATATATCCTGAAATACTATGAATAAGTTATGTGCCAACTTGTCAATCCTGAAATCTACTCACACTTTTACCTACTATAATAGGATCTTATAGAGCTGATGTGGTACAAGTACCGCAATGGGGCACAAAAGCAAGAAGAACATTAGAAAATAAGTCTGATGAGCATGCTAACTACTATGGAGTAGGCAAACCACTACGAACACCGTATGTTTTTAATTAAATAAAACAATTAAAATATAAAAGTCAATAAACTAAGAAATCCAAGTCTAAATGGGAATACAAAAAGTTAGATCAGGGTGGTGTGGATCCCATTCCCATTTATGTTAATAGCTGTCTATTATGCAATGAAAAGAAGAGTAAACCCAACAAAAGTAGTGTTACCGAAATATAAGCAGGAATGAGTAGAGAATGGAGATGGAAATAGTGTTATGCTGACCTTCCTTCTTTTCAAGCTCTTGTTTATTGCTCTCTGTTCCTTAAGAGACATACGAAATGTCACTATCTCCTGTTGAACGGATGCACAATAAGACAAAACTCAGAATCCCATATCAGTAATATCTTCGAAAACAAGAAGTTGCTTAGCTAAAAAGAGTTCCAAAACATACCTTATTTAAATGTGTCCTTTCTTTCAAAAGTGAATTCTGCTCCTCTTTAAGTTCAGCGAATGTCTGCCAACAATAAATTAATTTTGCTCAGTAAAACTTGCTAAAATCTTTTTTGTTATGATGGAAGTCCCAAAAGCAAATTATATCACATATCTAAACCACTTGTTAAGGACACAACACGTGATGCATTTTTTCAGATCCAGCACTCAGCAATCCATATTCAGTAATCATACGACATCGTAACCGTCAAATGTATCGCCCTTTTTGTGTGTGTGTGGGCGTGTGTGGATGTTGTGGTCATAGTGTTTAAACGCAGTATCGGCCAATCCTAAGATTCCTAACATGGCCATTTTTTCTTTAAATCATAAAAATTTTGAGGGGTGTCAGACGATCCATATTGGATCGTCCGATCTGAGTCGTCCAAAACCGAGTCAGATCATCTGGATCAGACGATCTGACTCGGTTTCGGACCGAGTCAAAGAACTTCAACAATTTTCAGGATCGGCTTGGGATCGTGACTCATCCCGAACTAATCCCGAGTTGTATCGGCCGATCCGACTCGGGATCCGCGGATAGTTAACACTATGGTTCTGGTTAGTTCTAATGCATTAAATGGACTATGTACAGATAATAGAACCTTAAATAGTTATCATATCATGAAATTTGTTGCATAAAAATTCATAAGCGGAAGTGTAGTAGATTTCGCTAACAAATTTACCTTCTTCTTTCTTGACCTCTTGAAAGAAGTTCCATTTATAGAAGTAACCTGAAAAACATCCATCAACAGGTACCATAAATAAGCAAATCCAAAGACTGCCAATGTGAATGAAAGGAATAATAATAAATAAAAGACCAAAACAAGAAGCCAAAATTAAGCATATTTCTCTTCAAATTCTAACATTATTGCATAATACATGCCTTAGCACAGAGGAACTACTCGATGTAGAAGGACAAAGACTACCCCACAAATGGGTCCCATCTACAAGCCCATGCGTTTTTCTCCAATTAAATACTCTATAGCTCGCTTGAGTAAGATTCAATCCCTACGTATACGCCCAGATCCGTCCATGCATACGGTCAAACTAGAATTTCAACTCCATCGTGTGAACGAGTCCTACAGCTACAAGTCCAAAAGAGAACAAAAAAACAAAGTTCCATTTTTTTTTTCTTTACAATATTTTATTGCATACATCGTTCCACCATCTATTGTTGGCAAACCGTGGGACCCACTAACCAAAGGAAATTATCCTGAGAAACAGAAAACGAACATTCAACCTCTGATCAAAATACCTTTTTTGAGTTTTTCACCCTCGCCGACTAACCAGATGATCAGCGTCAACGATAACTGACGTTCGCCAGCTGTCCTCCCCATGACCCCACGGTCACGTGAAAATTAAGTTTTCAAAAGTGACAATAACTAGAGATCTGCGCGGACAACTTCTTTGTGTGGCATCATAAGCATTTGATGCTGCCATCAGTAATTAACTTATGTAGTCAACAATAGGGCTGTAAACGAGCCGGGCTTTGCCCAGCTCGGCTCGTAGGCTCTACTCCCAAAAACTTGGGTTTATAAAAGACCCGACTCGTAAAAAAATTTATATCCATGGTTTAATATATCGGAATTGGAGACCGGATCAGTCTTAGCAGGTACAGAAAGTGGAAAAAAAAAAAAAAACAGATCAGACCGTCATCTGACTGGCAGGACTGGTCGCTGGACCGCTAGACCAGGTATAAGTTGCCGAACAGTCGGACCAGCAATATCGGACGCAAGACTGACAAGACCGGTGATACTGATCGCCGGACCGTCGAAACCAATCATCAGACCAGCAGTACCGATCACTGGACCACTGGTCTATAACCCTGCAATATAATCGTTTGTATCACAGGTTGGAAACGGACCCTTATAATCCGGTCCCAATCCGGACCGACCGATCCGTGAAACTATGCTTGTACAATTGATGATTATTATTATATACAATATAATATATAAACATAAATATTTGATATTAATATATAATATAAGATTTAGGAATATAGATGCTTGATCACATATAAAAGCCGAATCGAACTTTAACCGAACCGAGCCGAGCCTATCCAAATTCGGCTCAAACTCATTAAGATAATGAGCAAGCTCAGCTCACGAGCCTAATTATAGAGCTCAAGTCCGGCTCATACAAGCCAGGTCCGAGCCCAGCTAGCTCGGCCCGTTCACAACCCTTTTCAACAAGGAGTGAAAGAAAAAAAAATATCGATCATGATTCGTGAGCAGTATAAAACAGCAAAGCGTCGCAGTTACAGGGAATAATTCCTCACAAGAAGCGTCAACGACACTTTCACTAACTAAACTACACCAAACCAAACGCAGACCTAATCGCTTCTCCACCTCCCATCCCCCACATTGGGTAGGGTCCACCTATCTCAGGGACACAACATCACGCCACCGATATAATAGTTTCAACCAAAAGTTACGACTTTGACGGAAAGACCCTCACTAGATTACCTTTCAAAATGCGGAGACTTTTGACTCCTGATATGGGTATTTTCGTCATTTAAAAATTTGTTGCTGAACTGAAGGCAAAAAAAAAAAAAAAAGGAAAAAGAAAAAAAAGAAAAGGAATGACCGAAGAGGACGGGGACCTGGAAACTTTCCGCGTTCTCCCCGCGGTGGAAAGAGTATTTTAGTTAATTCGAATGAACTATCTGCGAAGATAACATAACAAAGATTGACAGGCAACCGGAAAAACCGGTGAACGGGAGAGCAAACGTGAAGCGATAATCTTTATAAGACTGCGTTAAAGGTAATTCTACAGCTGGAACGGGGACATTTTAGTCAACGAAAAGAAGGAAGTCTACAATTCTAAAGTGAAAAGAGCAACAGTATCTGACGGTTCGATGAACGAAGACCACGCCAGATCTGTCGCGCCAAATGACCAACCTACCCAGGGAATTGACCCGACTTGTCAAGCTGGTTTGTTTGCAGGAAGAGGCTATTTCCGTCATTCAACAAAAAAGAAAATGAAGTCCGGGTAGAATATCAGGAAAATGAGAAGTGATCGAGAAATCGGTTCCTCCTCGCCTAACAAAGTCACAAGGACAAAAGTAGGCTTCTGAATGAAATAAACACAAACAAGTCCTCCGTCGGCAAATAGAGCAGCATCAACAACTACCAACTACACAACTGTCAAGGGCTCAAGGTAATAACGCTCATACACTAGGGGTATTTCGGTCAACCAAGAAAAGAAAATTAATAGTCAGAAAAGTGACCGGAAAGATGACACCGGCGACGAATAGAAGAGATAAAACAAGACAAACCTTAGATCTCTCGCCGTTCGACCGCTTCACAGGCCTGCTAGACTCCTCGTAACCATTACTTGCACCACCACCACATCCACCACCGCCACCGCTAAGAGACGTACCACCGATCCAAGAGAGCGGCGTTGTCGGACTAGCTCTCATCGACTCACCTTCCTTTTTCACGACCTGTCTCGACCTCGGAAATCTCACGCCCCACTCCACCGAAAACACCGCCGTGAGTCTCATCAGCGGCAGCGATGCAGGTGTCTCGGACGGATTCATCCGCATCAGAAGCTCCGCTACCATTGAATCGTCCGACATGGCCTCTTTAATCCAGTCCTCGTCTCTCATCTCCCCTTCGTTTCGACAGACAAAGACAGACAACCAGAGAAAGAGAGAGAGATAGAGAGAGAGACGAAGGTCAGAGACAGAGACAGAGAAAGAATAGGAAAAGGCAAAAAGATGGAAGGAAATGAAATGGTGGCTACGTACCCCTTTTGGGTGTTTTAAGTAATGCTTTTTATATATCCGGGTTTCCGGTGTTGTGTGGTCCGCTTATGACCTTTCTCTTCTTTGTAACTGGGCACACCACACTGACACGTGGCTCTGACCAGCTCGCGTCCTGTTTTTCTAACCGAGCGCTTCGTAGAGCGTTTAAGGAGGAAGGGCAAGAGCGTGACTACCCACTTCCTCTTATTATAAATTCTCCGTTTTTTTTTGACACGTGTTTGTCCACCTAGGACGAATCTCACACGAGCGAGGTTGTTGCTGGTTTCTCGCGGCATGATTAAAGCTGGCGTGCGTGGCAAGGTATCCTTTCGGTGAGTACCGTACAGTACACAAGTGCCCAGCGCTTGTTCGGAAAATACTAGCGGTACTTCCGTGATGTGTTGTCTAATTTTTATTGGCTTATTACAAAGTGGGTCCATGAGAAACCAGCGTAGGCAATGAATCCGGGCTATGTTTCCGTCTCTGCAAAATAATCAACGGTCAATATTTTCTTAAGAGTATGATGAGCAATATCTGGGAGTATGAAGAGTGCAATCGTAGGTCTATTTTATCATATCTTTAGCTGTGGGTCCCAAATTCCCAAATCTTCCACTAACTAACAAAACGAACCGATAAGCACAGAAGAGTATCATCCTCTCCACCACGCTCCTCAGTCCTCGCCTTTTGGTAAACTGTACATAGGACACGTTGGTCATTTAAGTCTAACTCATAGGCATTTTCGTAACTGTACTCCTGGGAACAGATCACCGATACAGTGTAGGTCACAAACTATACAGCTCTGTGGAGTTTGGCTAAGAGATAACACGTGTCCACTTAGATGTTTTGATCATTGCTTTGCTTCAGATTTTCAAATGACGCAAGGTGGGCCACCACCTGATCTACAGTCATCTCGTCCATCCAACGGCAATACAAGGTTTCTATTTTGATCACACGGTTGTGTTGCACCATATCTGCTGCGCGCATATAGGGAACTAGTGGTATCGTCTCGTGAAGGTTGATATCAAGCATAAACTGAACCTTGGCTCCATCTAACAGTTTAAATGAAGTGTCACGTGGAATTGTCGTGGATAAACAGTATGAAGAAAATCTGCACCTAGCCGTTCCGGATATGATTGCGGATCAGATGCCGGCGGCACACGGGTGAGTGTGGACATTATTTATTTCGGTAAATTTCATAAACCTCCATTAAAGTTTGGTATAATACCTAAGACAATTACATTCCTTCTAATATCACCATTTTATTATGGACCTCTCCTATACTAACTAACGGAATTCAAAGGAAATCAACAATTTTTATATATTTTAGACTATTTTACTCTTGTATTTAAACCTACCACATCACTACCAGCGACAAAATAGTCTAAAACATATAAAAATTGATATTTTCGTTAAATTCCGTTGATACCGCTAGACTAAGGGAGGTCCATGTCCGAATGGTGATAATAGAAGGGGTGTATTTGTCCTTCTGAAAATGATAGGGGAGGTATATGGGTATTATACCAAACCTCAAGGGAGGTTTATGGAATTTACCCTTTTATTTTTTTGGAACGACATCCTCTCAAGTTACAATCATCTCTTAGTTGATTTGAAACTGATCAGAATGCGACACGTGAGATAAAAATGTCACATCATTATTAATGATAAAGTGATTTTGTCCTTGATTTTTGTGCTTGAAAATTTTAAATATATTTTAATTAGGTTTTTATTCCATGTGCCATATTTTGATTGGTTTCGAATCAATTAACAGGTGATTGTAACTTGAGAGGATTCAGATCCTTTATTTTTAGATGAGATCAAATATCATCAAATAGAAGGAGATACATGTACATCCTGTTGGAATCAGTCCCACATCAGTGGGTTGTTTTGGTTTAAGGCTATATAAAGAACCCCCCTCTCCCATGTGTATTCATTCCATCCTTAAGTACAAATCAGTATTTGTATGTAAAGGGTATTTCAAAATTATCTATTGGTATTTTGAATTTGCCCTAGTTGTAATCTTTTTTTGAAGTAGTGGATTGATCGTTGATGCCCGAGGACGTAGGTAACATTTACCGAACCTCGTAAATTCTCGTGTTTCTTTCTTTACTGTTGTTTTGTTTATTAGTTTCCGTAATAGCTGTTTATTTATTATATTCAATAGTTATATTTATGCTTTGAGGCTTGGCATTAGTGGGGTGCTGGGCACAACAATCGGTATCAGAGTCAAGTTAAATAATACCATTACGTACAAAATTATTCATACTTAAGAAAGTTCTGTCTAGGGAGTCTGGGTCTTAAGCGGGACCGTTGTGACCCCTCCAGTCTTTCCTAGAAATGACCCTGGTAGATACTATTCATAAGTACGGTACTATTCAATTCCAAGGCCTTTTGTTTTGTTGGATTACTATTGGATATAGTATTTTGTAGAATTGTAGAAACTTTGTCTACACCTACTGTAACGATGGAAGAAACTTTGTCTGCAACTATACCAAGAGCGTCGTTGTCATCTTCGAAGATGACTATATCGAATGCACGGTTTGATGTGGAGAAATTTAATGGTATCAATAATTTTGGTATGTGGCAATGCGAGGTGGAGGATATCCTGTATCAACAGGAATTAGATATTGCTTTTCGTGAGAAACCGGAGGACATGTCCGACAAAGAATGGGAAAGGATCAATCGGCATGCGTGTGGTACAATTCGTTTGTGGCTAGCTAAAAATAAAAAAATATGGTGTTATGAGGGCGACATTTGCAAAGAAATTATGGAAAACTCTAGAAGATATGTTCATGACAAAGAGTCTGAAAAATCGATTCCATTTGAAAAAGGAACTTTTTCACTTCCAGTTTCAACCAGATATTTCTATAAATGACCACATAAATACTTTCAATAAGATTTTGGCTGATTCGTTGAATTTAGATGAAAAAAGTTGAGGACGAGGATAAGGCTTTGTTGTTATTGAATTCCCTCCCTGATGAATATGATCATCTCACCACTACCTTGTTGTGTGGGAAGGATAAAGTTACTTTTGATGATGTTTGTACTGGATTAATTAACACTGAATGCAAAAAGAAGGATCAGAGGGTCCATAAAGAAATAGTGGTTGAAGCTTTAACAGAAGAGGACGTTTTCAAAGCCGTAAACCTGGAAAGAGAAGTAATTCTTGGGGGAAGCCTGCTAAAGATGAATGATCATTTTGTCACAAGAAAGGACGTTATAAGAATGATTGTCCTAAATTGCAGAAGAAGAATAAGGGCAAAACACCTTCTAGTGCTTGTGTGGTCGAGTGCGAAGGTAGCGGGTCAGATTTTTCTTTAGTTGGAACATCTACAGTATGTAACGCTGGTGAGTGGCTTTGGGATTCTGGTTGTTCCCATCACATGTGTCCCAATAGGGAGTGGTTTCCTAATTTTGAAGAATTAGATAATGGAGTTGTTTTTATGGGTAATGATAATGCCTGTAAAACAATTGGGGTAGCTTCAATACAGTTAAAGTGTTAAGATGGATCTATTAAACTCTTGACCGATGTTCGATATGTTATGAGTCTGAGAAAGAATTTCATCTCATTAGGAGCTTTAGAATCAAAATGGCTCACTATTACTATGAAAGATGGAACCTTGAAGGTTACATCAGGCGCACTTGTGGTGATAAAAGGAGTTAGAAGAAATAACTTGTATTACTTTTAAGGTAGTACAATTATTAGATTAGCAGCTACTGCTTCTGAGAAGAATGCAAATTCAGAAAAAACCAGGCTGTGGCACACGTGATTAGCACATGCAGGTGAGAAATCTTTGCAACGATTGGCTAAGTAAGGCCTGTTAAAAGGTGCAAAGGCATGCAGAGTGGGATTTTGTGTACATTGTATTCTGAAAAAACAAACAAGAGTGAAATTCGATATTGCAATCCATTGTATTGAAGGTATTTTGGACTATGTTCAGACTGGTGTGTGGGGGCCTACCAAGACAACTTCAGTGGGAGGTATGCATTTTTTTGTCACTTTTGTTGATGATTTTTTCTAGAAAAGTTTGGGTGTATGTTATGAAAAATAAAAATGAAGTGTTTGAAATTTTTCTTAAATGGAAAAAGATGATTGAGACTCAAATTGGCAGAAAGCTAAAATAGCTCAGATCAGATAATGGTGGTGAATACACATATGATCCGTTTATGAAGGTATGTCAAGATGAAGGTATTTTTTGACACTTTATAGTTAGAAATACACCACAACAGAATGAGGTGGCAGAACGCATGAACTAGACTTTACTGGAGAAAGTACGGTGTATGTTGTCCAATGCTGGTTTGGACAAAAGATTTTGGGCTGAGGCAGTCAGATATGTGTGTCATCTCATCAACCATTTACCAACGTCAACGATTGGGGGTAAGACACTCATTGAGGTATGGTCTGAAAAACTTGCTAATGATTATGATTATTTACATGTATTTGGTTCCGTTGCTTATTATCATAAACACTCTAAGTTGGATCCAAGAGCCAAGAAGGCAATATTCTTGGGGACCAGTACAGGAGTCAAAGGACCTTCTTCGGTGTCTAGAGACGAAAAAAAAAAATTGAGCAGGGACGTGACTTTTGATGAGGCTGCTATGCTGAAAAATATAGAGCGTAAGGAGTCACAAGTTGAAGAGAAGACCAGTAGTACTTCACAATAGGTGAAGTCTGATACAACTTCGAGTACCCCTAGTGAGAAATGGAATTACACACGGTGACCCTCCAATTACAGGGGAGGACAGTGTAAAGGATGAGATTCCAACTCAATAATCTCCACAACAACAAGAATCAATTGTAGATAGGAGTTCGCAAACCTGCTTGATTTGATGATATAGTGGCCTATGCACTTCCAGTTGTAGATGATGATGTTCCTTCCACTTGCAAATAAGTAGTCAAAGACTCTGAATCAAAACAATGGAAGAGAGCAATGGATGAAGAAATGTAGTCTCTTCACCAGAATCAAACTTGAGAGCTAGCTCAGCTACCCAAAGGTAAGAAAGCAATTGGGTGCAAATGGATTTATGCAAAGAAAATCTTCACCCAGTCGTTCGAGATATGATTGCGGATCAGATGCGGGTGGCACTCTTTCTATGGGTGAGTGTGGACAGTATTTTTTTTATTTTTTTGGAACGGGATCCTCTTAAGTTACAACCACATGTTAGTTAATTTGAAACCAATCAGAATACGACATGTGAGATAAAATGTCGCATCATTATTAATGATAAAATGATTTTGTTGTTGATTTTTGTGCTTGAAAATTTTAAATATATTTTAATTAGGTTTTTATTCATGTGTCATATTTTGATTGGTTTCAAATCAACTGACTGGTGACCGTAACTTGAGAGGATTCGGATCCTTTTCTTTTAGATGAGATCAAATATCATCAAGTAGAAGGAGATATACGTACATTCAAGTATCAGACTGAGATATCTGGCTTACACAACTAGGTAATTTATCTATAGAGAACACATCGCATATATTGTTTTTACAAAAAGAGGCCAACTTATCACAAAAATAGATCTTAACATACACAAATTTAGCAATGAGAGATCTACATCTATTAATAATATTCAAAATTTGCCATTCCACCATAAATGTTGTAGACAGAGAAATTTTGAGATCAAAGTTTGTCATATGGCACTATCTCACAAGGTGGACCCCACTTAGAGATACGATTCCTCAAATAAGATAATAAAATCTTTGACTTTGGAAAAGAGCTACATAAATTACTCTTGATGGGCCCCATAAAGAATTATCTATTAAATCTTAATAATTTTTAATAAATAGAGAGTTATCACTAAATTTGGATAATTCTTGATAAATAGATAATTATCTCCAAAAATTGATGATAATTCTCTACAAGTGGTAGAGATCAAATTCAACTTTACCCCCTCTACATTTATAAATAGAGGGGTCCTCTATCCTTCCAAAAGGGAGATAGAAGCCAAGCCATGGAGAAGAAGTGCGGCCCTAGAGCCTGGACGATGATCAAGCTCAAGGAAGAAAGATTGAGGAGAAGAAGCTCTGAAACCATGTTGGTCTACCGCCTTGAATATTTGAAGACTTGAAGCTCTAAAGCTGCATTCAAGCCTGAAGATAAAGCTCTCAATCTCTGAATCCGCTGAAAGGCCCAGAGATCTGCACTAAAGTTGAAGCTTTTGACCCACATCTTCTATAAGTCTACAAGCACGAAGATCAAGTCGAAGACTTTGCAACAAATCCTTATGATTTCGTTAGTGAAATCTATCAAATCTACCACCTTCTTGATCGTTGCAAAGGAGATCAAGGAAGATCAAATCAACCCAAGAATAAGCTATTGCAGCCCTTGGATTGAGGATCCTAAAGAGAAGAATTGGAGGACAATTTCTTTTGTACAAAGAAAAACCCTAGAGATTGGGGTCTCCCTTTTTAAACTAATAGAAATTGATTTTGTTCTACAGATTTTGTTCGTTGATTCTTCAATAATCAAAATTTGTGTTTACAGATGCATTTCCCCTTAAGCCTTCCAAAATGTTATTAGCATCTCAAAAAAGGACAATCTTTGTCCATCCCATCTTTATAGCTAGCTTCAGACCTTTTTGGCGGCAACACTTTCCGCTTCTCCAGCTGTGTTGCGTTCTCCATATTCTGCTTTGGCTGCCAGATCATCTGTGTGGACAATATTTATTGGTCCATGTCTTCGAACTTGAAGTTTAAAATCTTTTCTAAGATAAAATAATAAACTAACAACACTCCCGTTTCATTACGTAAGAAGAGAATGAAGCTCGAAAATAATTAATTTATTTATTCAAAACGAAATGAAAGTTAATCTACAAGTTTTTTATTTTTAAATGTCCATTTGTATTAGACATTCATTTTATATCATGGATGATATATAATACGTGTTAGTGTAAATACTTTATCTAAATTTAGATAAATCTAAGTTTTTGGAATAAGAACATTATCATGATAATAAAATAATATTAATATAGATCAACTAAATATTTTTAATGTTATGATAAGTATCGGGTACCCGATGAGTACCTGCTAAGAATCGAGTATTTGTGGGTTTGGTTCTGGGACTAAGAGTGACACCCCGGACCCGGAACCGACATGACCAGGAACCGTCCCATATAATAGGGTTCGGTTCTGGGGCTTGTTGGACCTATCCCAAACCCGACCAGTTGCATCTCGAATAGTCCATGGTTGGATATGGTGTCGATATACATTATTTGAATGTCAAACAGCACACATATTGCATTATTCATATTGATTGTGCATGATATCACAATTGGCGATAATATATTATTGCATGAGCATGCATTGCATACATTAAAAATTGAATCAGCATATCATTACATTGCATTCTATTATTCCATTGAACTGAATTGTGATTCATGAGACTCTATTATTTTGATTGTTGATAAGTAACGTAAGAATACTTTGGATAATGGATTTATCCCTATTCCATTCTTAAGGGGTACCTGAGTTTGTTTACTTAATTACAAGCTAAGTGTATCTTATGCTTTCAGGCCTAACTATTTTCAGGAACTTTAGAAGAATAGCAGCTAGACTATAATGTGCAAAGAGGAGAGGATATACAAGAAGATGATGGCTATAATGAGAACATGGATAATTGATTTTTTTTATAGATTTTGTAGTAGGATTTATGGGTTATTTTAAATAGTTGATAGGGATTTTGATTTGAAGCATAAAACTAGGATAATTAGTTATTTTATTTTTCGTTGTTATGTTATTTGACAATTTAATTTTTAATATATACTAAATGTAAGATTTTTATAATGATATTATGTATTTTATTGCGTTTGGTTAAGTATTGACTTGCCACTCCCATGTGGAATGGGGTGAGAATTACTGTTTTCAAATCTTAAGGGACTCTAACGAGACTCTAGGATTTGGAATGTGACATAATCATTACTTGGCAGTCCATACTCTCTTACATCCCACGTGTATAACGTGGTTTTATGGGACTTTCAACCCATAGGGCTCAATTCTCATAACAATTTGTTTCCATCAAGTTTAGGGGTTCACACCCAAGGAGATCGTCCCTATAAAGTTTAGAGATTCACACCTAAGGAATCCGCACAGGAATCGTCCTCATCAAGTCTAGGGATTCACACCTAAAAAGTTCGCACATGAATCATATGTATCAACACACATCATTTTAGGGACGCTACCCAAGGAGTGTGCATCAGGATCGTCCTTATCACACAACACATATTCAGTCCTCACCTGAGCATATCCACTTTATACTGGGATGCACCACCCTCTGCATCTCTCATATGATGGTGCTCTTCCCATGGATATCTCAGTTTCCACACAAGCACAACTAACTCATACTTGCACATCTAGGACACATGGAATACTAATTCACACACGTTCGTACTATTCTCATGCATTCATCACATAGTCTTAGTTCCTCATTCCATAATGAACATAGCACATACAAGGAAATACATTGCTCAGGTTCATCCACTATCCAAACATGTTTAATTTCACATTTAAAGGTCATATTCCATCTAATTAACCTTAGAGAAACAATTCTTAAAAGTTTCACTACAATTGGGCAAACTTCCTCATTATCGGTGTGTTGATCCCCCACCGAAGGTATGCCCAAGAGGTTCGGCAGATCCTTCGGTGCAACGAGGAGGTTCGTTAGCCTGACACGAGAGCACCAAAACATAGTCAAGGGTCGGCAGTTAGACGAGGGGTGTGTCAAAGGTCGTAATCAACCTAGAATTTGGGGATTTGGTCCAAACTAGGGTTAACAATCCAGAAAATCTCCAGGATTAACACAGAAATCAAATTATACATCAAATCCCATCATTCAACAACCACACATCCATTCCAAAGAATTTCATGAACATAAAGCATGTATATTGTAATAACCCAACTAAATTAGGGAAATTTAGTGTAATTAGTAATAAGGTTTATATGTAATTAATTAGAAACTAGGGACTAATTTAAAAATTTTAGTAATAGCTAATTAGTTGATTTTGACCAATTGTGATTGGTGGGAGCACAATAGGTTATATGGAGTGCATCACACACTATTATAATCTCAAAGTTAAACCAATGACTGAGATTTCGCAGGAATAATTAAACATAATGAATAGTCTAGATTAAAAGACAATAAGACTTAGGATTAGACAATGATAGAATGATAAATACTGATCTAAATAGGATAAGACTTAGATAATGTTTGTATTGTACTAGGATTGCTATTTTTCTTAATTAATGGTGTAGATTAACTAATTAAAATTCAAGGGTTGGGATTAGAGACAAATCCTAAACTAAGATTAACTCATAAAAACTA
>JAUPMG010022143.1:0-15092 GCA_031762675.1 Pachysandra terminalis | reverse complement strand
AGAATGGGATTAATGAGCAGTGAGGAGGTTGAAGATAAGATTGAAAAGAGGGTACTTCAAAAGGGGTTTCTTCTGGAGTTCCGGAAAGATTGCGAGATGGTATTGTTATCAGTAGCTCAGAAACCTGATAGAAAGAAGAAAGAACTGGATGGTTTCAGATCAGGTTATAGTAGAAACAACCAATTCGGCATGCTTGAATAGGTTGCTAGGTGCTCTGACACTTTGCTTCAATTTGGTTAGTCGTCTTGTATTCTGATTATCTATTATTTTACTTCTCTTGAAGCAGAATGGGGTCACTTCCTCCATTAAACCCCAACAAATTACTTTCATTGTTCCGGGCGTTGAAAATTTCGACCACTCAGAGATCTCTGAGTTTATCCAGAAGGCTCAGGATAACTTGGTAGCTTCTTCTTGGAAAAAGAAAAAAAAATTATAAGGCAAGAATATTCAGCAGTTGTACAAATGAGCTTGTTAGAAGATAAAGGTAATTTTGTTTTTATTTGGTATAGGACCAATCACTACTTGAGTTTGCTTGGATTGAGCTTCTGGAAAAGAACAAGTCGGTGACAGCTGAAGAATTAGCGGAGGTAGAAATGTCTACATATTTTTTTCCCATAATACCATCAATTCTTAAATGACTTTAGTGCTCAAAGTACAAATGATATTTGGTAGCACATAGGCTTTGGAGAGCTATTGTGCCCATACGTGGTTTTCTAATTATGATTTTAACATTTTTTTTAATATAAATGTTGTATTTATTAATTGTAAGTTTTTGTATTATTTCACATTATTAATCAAAATATTATTTTTTTTTAAATTTGTATATTCATAAATAATATATATTTTAATGAAGATATCACTTTTTATTGACTAACTTTATCATTTATATTTTAGAAGTTATTACTTAGTATTTATTAAAAAAAAAAAAATTGGCTAAAATTAAGTCTATATTAAAATACCTTAAATAAAAAAGAGTGAATTTATTTTGGCAAAATTTCACCCCTTTATTTCGTTCTATTATTTTAATCAAAAAATTATTTTTCACTAAAATTTTACTTAAATATCCGAAATTTTGGATATTTCAATTTCATTTGTGCCTCTGAAATCCTTGAAGTTGGCAAAAAAAAAAAAAATTGTATGCAAACTCATCGGCATATCATGAGACTTTACCGAGCTATTTTTGGTATGCCGAGCTCATCGGCAAATCCTGAGACTTTACCGAGCTATTTTTGGTGTGCCGAGATCATCGGCAAATCCCAACACTTTACCAAGTTATTTTGATGTGCCAAGCTCATTGACAAATCATGAGACTTAGCCCAACTGTTTTTGGCGTGCTGACCCCGTTAACACATTGAAAGAAAGAACCGGATTGTGCCTTTGTAAGATGTATGAGATTGAGAAAGTCCCAAGATGTTAGTTGAGCCGAAATCAGGATCGGCGGGTACTTCGGCGGGTATCCACTTTTCTCAAGGTTCAACATTTTAATGAACCTTCGACCTTGGGAAAAGCAATTTAAGAAGGTGCAAAAATAAAAATAAAAATAAAAATAAAACATCAAAAAAATCTATAAAAAATCATGCATCTTCTTTATATTATCATGATCTTAATAGCCGAAAGAAACTTTTGAAAATAAAGAAAATTGTATATAGTCCAATATTGAAGAGACTGTGACTATAAATTTAGGGACGGAGAGGGCCCAAAATAAGTAAAAATTTGAGCCTTGTTATTCTCTAGACCAAAGAATGAATGAATGTATAGATATTTTTGCTCGGTTGTGTCAAAACTTGCTAAGGATAGATACAGACCCCATTGTTCACAGATCGTCAATTTTGCCAAAAGTGAATTCAGTTGAGAATGAAAGATTACTGAGAATTTGACTGGTGAAAATATCAAACATGAGATTTAAGCTCGTAAGATTACCAAATTCGATTTGAAGAAGATTCAGATGTCAATTCTACTTTATTCAATTGATGGTATCATCAGAGTATAAGGAAATGAAAAAGCCCGAGTCAGACCCAATTGGACCTAATCAAAGAAGGATACTAGATTTCCATTTTTCATGGACAACCCCTTATAAGTGTATGGTCAAGTGTATGAAGAAAGTAAGCGTTAAACTTTTCTGAAAGGGGATTCAATATTGAAGAATGTATTGTTACATCAAGAAGATGCTAACATACAATTCAAGCCAGTCATGAAAGATCATATGCTATGAAGAAGGTTCTGTCCAATGGAGCTTTGATCCTTATACATGTGGATCAAAAAGATATTTCCTAAATCGATTAATTTAGAATAAATAAATTATTTTGCCTGAAATTAAATTTTATCTTGAAATGATCAGAGTCTTTTTCATGTGATTTCTACATCATAAAATCCCTAGTTTAACCCTTTTGAGCTTTAAGAAAAATCAAGGGCTACCCCACAACTAGGGTAAAGAAGTAAAATCAAGAGATACCCCCACACTGGGGCAAAGAAGTAGAATCAAAGAAAATTTTGGAAAATAATTTTGACGATTTATAAATTGGAGATGGTAAATATTGGGTTTCGAAAAGAAAAGAAAAAGTTGTAAAAAAAGGGTGGAAAGTGAAAGAAAAAAAAAATAGTCCAAAAATTTTGGAAGGGAGATTGGGAAATGTTTAAAATTGGGGCAAAAAGTTCTATATTTAGGAAAATTTAAGAAAAAATAAGAGAAATATACTCGAGCTGTGCAATCCCAGTTCACCCATTCTATTAAAAATATTATCTTTGAACATTTTTATCTTTCTTTCATAAACCTAACCTAACATTCGTTTCGTCCCATGTGATAAGTCATTTTTTAATCAAGATAATATTATCTAGTTCGGCAATAAATCCTGAAAGCAAACATTCCACATTATTAGCTAATGATAATCATCGTAGGTATGAAGACAAGTTGATTAAGTAGTGGTCCAGTAACTACATTTGTGATATAGGTGACTCTTATAGTACATGTTCATCAGGTAACAAATGATGGGCTATACTTGTCCTATCTAGTGATCATAAAAAAAAATTGGAAATGAATTAGGATGCAACTTCATGTATCTTATCAGGGTGACTGTGATTGAGTTGTCCTTAATTGGGTTCCGTGGGTTTGAACCCCTAAAAGAAATTTTGATTATTGAGTGTTTGTGACCCATAGGTTGAAAGTGCCCAGAACTACGATGTACACGTAGATTGGTGAGTCTCATCCAGGTGGTTTAAAACTGGATGCAAAAGGCATTTGATCCTGGTCTGATGTTGGGTCATTTTTGTTCGACTGGTATCCTTAAATCTGAGTTGGAATTTGAGTCGGCACACCTGATAAAAGCACCTCTGCAGAATGATTGTGCATGTTTACTTGTATTTGATTTGCGTGAGCATTCTAAATCATAGAGATGGTATGGTATGGATAGACAACGTAGATTTATACTCTTATCTCATTGGATAAGGTTGCACGAATGCACAGTAGCATGTTTTGAGATGGTATTGGTGCCGGTATCAAGGTATGACATTCAATGCGTTGATTACATGCATAATGCACTCATGAGATCATGTTTATGATAATGTTGAAAAACTGGTTTAAATTTGTTAAATGGTTACAGGTAAATTGATTAGATTCTACATCGCCGCTGATAATGATACGACATGAAGAACAATCAAGTCCTTTTGTAATCCTTTCAGTTACAGATGCAGAAGATCATAATGTTAAGTATCAGATCAAAGAGCCCAATGTATGGAGATGTCTCTTCTAAAGTATGCATGAGGTTAGTATTAACCATCTGAGCAAGGAAATCCAGAAATCTGAAATAAACTCACCTGAGTTATGTTGGATTGATAACCAGGTTTGTCTAGTTGGTTTAACTCTCAACTATAACGATGAACGTATGCTCATCCGGACGCTTTATATCCACATAAATACCAAGGTGCTAAACAATGGTCGATTTGGATCAACTGCAAACATTACATGATTGATTATTTGTCTAAAACATTTTTCCAATACCATCCTTTCTTGGAACAGATTCGTCAATATCCATCCGACGCCAATTCCCCACCATTGATGCCATCTGTTCAGCCTTGTCAAACAATCCAAGGAGCCCGCCCGTGTGAATAAAGAGGATCTTTCTCCCTTCCCACTTTGCTGGATCCTCAGCCATGTCCTTCAACATTCCATAGGCAGCTTTTCCACTAAAACAATGTGCAAGCAAACAAAAGAATACTTATGTATCAAAACAGGTGGAGTATTATGATGTAATGGGCAAACGAGGTGGAGTGAACAAGGTGAAGATCAGTAGTAGCTGCTGGACTTGGAGGATGTGAGCAATGTTGTCAATTGTGACCAGACAACAACCAATCTATTATTCTCCTAATAATTTTGCATTTTAATTAGCAAGTTACTGAATTAATGAAAGAGCAAGAAACAGCTAATTTTTCCATTTCAAGCATAAAGGTTAGGCTTTGTTTGTCCGGCTTCTATAAGTACTTATTGCAGCTTATAGCTTATATAAGCACTTTTTAAAATTAAATGTGTTTGGTAGGGTTTATGGGCAAGTGCTTACCCATAAGCACTAGAGGAAAGCTACCCATAAGAAGCTGCTGAGAGCAGCTTCTCCCAAGCTCTTATGCGTTAAGCTATTTCACAACTTTAGCAATATTTTTAAAATACCTATTTTACCCCTAAACTTTCATAAGCACTTAAATAAATGTTATTTCTAAACTTTAATAATATTTTTATGATACCTATTTTACCCCTAAACTTTCATAAGCACTTCAAAAACTGTATTTACCAAACGCTATTTTCTTCAAATAAGCAGTTTATTGTTGCTGTGGATAAGCGCTCCCATTGAATAACTTATCCAGCCGGGGCAAACGCTGCCTTAGAATAGCACAATATCATGTGTTTGCAGTGATGGTTAATTTAAACTCAGTTTTGTAGTCTTTGAGACATATCTATCTGTGGTTGATTTTAGATAGAAAATATCAAAGTATCAAGCCCTTGCGTATCATAATTCAAGAGTTGGGCAACAGTGAGGTGTATTCTCGTGTTATTCAGGATGAGGCCTTTTCCATTTGTCCCACTTTGCAACAAAAGGCTCAACACAAAACACATAATATCTCAGACTCCGCACTTTTAGTAAGTTCACTAAAATTTAAACCAAAAACTATCCTATGATAGACATGGTTTCTATTTATTTATTTTTTTCATAATACAACCAAATTCTATTCTTGTCCTTGTTCTGTATTTCTTCCAAGATTTCCATTGAATTATCCCTACAAAACTTGAATTCAGGTGTAATGCATTAATATTCATCTCAATACTACTATTTTTAAACAGATTGCCTTTGCAAAAAGTGACATTCAAGAGGTTTTTATAATGCCAAAGTAGTGGTAGAGTGCTTCTACCCAATTCAGTCATCACCAGCCAACTTCATCAGTGTAAACTAGAATAAAATATAGAAATGACTGAAGAAACTATATATGTGAGTCTAGGATACCTGTAAACTGGATCAAGAATAACGCCAGTTGCTGCAGCAACTTCTTTAACAAAATTAAGTTCCTCACTGGTGTTAATTGCATATCCGAGACCCTTTGCCTATGAGGGGGAAAAAATCATTAGATCGCGGTTTAGGACAGGAGGAAAATGAGAGGTTACGAGAAAATGATATTTCATTTATAAAATAAATGCCATAATAACAATAAAAACAATCCTCATTTCAACTAGTTGGATCAGTAACAGAAATTAAATAAAGAGTTATTGGAAAGCTTTCTGAACTGGAGGGTGGTCCATCCACTTTCCACTTCATTGTACAAATAATCCTGTCGTTTTGGAGATCCTTTTGAACTCTGCTTTGAGGTATATTTGGTCTACTATATATTAGTTTGAAACGGTATTATGGATTGACAATTTATTCTGCACAATAGATAAATTTTCGGGGGTCAGAGAGGACAAACATGCAAGGAATTGGCTTCTGTTTTAGAGTGCAAGGCCGGAATTTCGGTTCAAGTGTCTTGGTCTACTTATTGGTGGCATGTACCATCATCCCAGAGACCTATAGGATCCAATCAGTGAGAAGATAGGAAGCTGTATACCTAATTGGAAGAGGCCTATAGTATCAGTCCAAAGGGGTTGAAATTATTCTCATAAAAAATCCCTATCATCTCTTCTACTTTTGTGAAGTCGGTCTTTTCACAAATAGAGAAGCTTGAAAGGCATTTCCCATGGAAGGGCATTAATAAAGAAAAAAAAAATGATTTGGTTGCGATCACCAATTTGTAAACATAATGTGAGAAGAGGTTTGGGTTTTGAACCATTTCTTTTCATGATTATGTCTCTTCTAAACAAATGGTTGTCAAATTTGGGAAGAAAGATAAAACCTTTGGAGATTATTCACATGCACGCACACACGCGCACACACACACACACACACACACACACACACACAAGCCGCAACCACAGTTGAGACAGCAACATAGTCACTAGTTTGCGGAGAGCCATCATAAACCTTTATGAAAAGTTTTCGGAAAGAATCGGGATCAAGGTTGGTATCTGGCAAAGGTAGCAGGATCAGTTTTTGGAATAATTGTTGGTGTGGATCTTTACAGCTCAACCTCCCTTTCTTTATCACTGATCTCCATTGACAAATAGAAAATGGCCGATTTTCTTATGTGTTTCAACATGGGGTGACAAGGAACATTTCCTCTTGAAGGGATTCATATAGTTAGGACGCGGATCAACTAGCTCTGCAGCTCATCTCTGGTGGTTCTTGAAGAAACTCATTTTTAAAGGGGATTTGGAGATGAATCCTAAGGGAAGCTTCTCAGTTCATTCACCTTTCTCATTCTGCAGGGTACAGATAGGCAACTTATATCCAAGTATGTTCGTCAGAGCACAAAGATTCCTAAAAAAGTAGACTTTGCATTTGGACAGCAACTTTGGACTAAATTTCACATAAGATAATTTGATTAGGTGGAGAATAGGCTGCCTAATATATGCATGCTTTGAAAGTAGAGAGGGGATTGGTTAATCACCTACTAGTTCACTTTATTGGTACATTTTAATGGAGCTCGTCACTGTTCAATATGCAGTGGACATCATCAAAGGATTTCCTTCGATTGAATTTTTGGGAACTTCAGCTTTTTCTGCTAGAGGCAAAAAAACCATTTGGAGTTTGCTGCATTTTGTCATTTCTTCCGGGCAGTGGAAGGAGAGCGCAGCAGGATTATTGAAGATCTTTCCAAGGAGAAGAAGGGACCATGTCCTTAGTTTTCCTTTTAGGCTGTTTTGGACACAGAATTAGGGGTGAAATTTTGGTCGATCATTGAAATTGTGATTGAGAATTTCAATTTTGATGTTTGATGGCATATAAAGAATTGAATTAGGATTCTAGCCCCAATTTCCGTGGAATAAGTTTATAAGGTAAATTGGTTTTTATCAATTATTACCCGTCCTCTCTCCCCTCCCCCCCCAGTCCGACTAACCTACCTGTCACCACCACTCTCTTCGTTCATTTTTTTCTAGTTAATTGATTAATTTTTATGCAACTAAAGGCAGAAAATGGGAGAGACATTCAAATGTTTTTGTTTTCAATGTAGGAACAATTCCAATTAAGCATTTTGTTTTGTTTTTGCTATTTATACGTCGCACATCATATTTTTGATAAAATTCCTCATAAAAACACTTCCATTAGTTCCCAAGTTGTGATTTTAGGGTGAATCAAACATCATATTTACAATTCTGCAGAATTCAAATTCAACGAGTTATCATTCATAGAATTGCAAAGTCACAGTGTAATTTCAATTCCTTGCATCAAACTTAATGTAAGTTTTGGAGCTAAAAGGAATTGATTTCATTATTTTTCAGTTTCCAACAAAAAAGATATAGTATTGGTATATGGTTGCTCTCCCCTTGGGATTTATCTTATCAAAAAAGAATAATCTACAATATGAAAAATAAATATGTTATCATTTATCATTTCATATCTCTTTATATCAATTATTCAATATATGCTCGATAGTTTCAATTAGTTTTATTGCAATTACCAAGAATTTCTGGTCATATATGGATTGGCCTTCATTGTTTAACAAAAAATTATTAAGTCCTAAACATTAAGATATAATATAAGAGGAATGCTAAAAAGCAACGGACTGCATTTTCAACCCTAAAAAAAGAAAAAAGAAAATAAAATATGAACGCATAATAATTACAATACCTGCAAATGTGTTTTTTTTTTTATCTTGATAATAATATATTAAGCTCCCCCCACATTTATGTTTTCACATAATTAATCTAAAATTATGTCCTCAAATTTTGCATAGTGGTATCATTTAATCCATATAACTGATGTGTTTAGAAGAAATCAAGCATAAATACGCTTAATTCTAAGAGGAAAAATATAATGAGAAAAGAAGCTAAACAAACCTTGGTGGGAAATGATCAAAATATCCGTTCCCTGTCGTGTTTTTAAATTTTTTCTTTTAAGTTTGGCAGTTTTTATCACAATTACATTGTTGATTTTCACTTCATACCACAAGTTTTAGTAGGAAATGAATGAAAATAGGTACTTCTGGAATTCTTTATGGAATTCCTATTTAGGCGTTTCCACAAGAAATTTTCTCAATATTTTAACTAAACTTTGTTAAATATTGTAATACTACAATAGAAAGATGAGTCAAAATATTGCAACATTATGCAAATTTCAAAAGGGAAAAGGCTTTCTAGTCTAGACAAGTCTCTGTTTCAGCCACCTAGAGGGATAGTGTGGTTGGATCTAAACCATCCAATAGATAGAAGACATTCATTATTAGCCAACTATGCAATACCCTTTTGCCATGTAAGCTGTATATTTAGGATGTACTGGACCTTGTCCCCAACAAACAAGAGTCTTTGCAGATTCAAATTGTTATATATTCCCAGACACTTCACCACTTGACATTGTCAAAATGAGAAAGAAAGAATGAAGGAACAGTAATGAGAAAGAAAATAAATATGAAGAAAAAGAAAAGAAGGGGGCTGAAGTAAGAGTTACTCAAGGATATGATGTTCATTAAAAAAATTCTTTTACAGGATTTTGCCAAATTTCCTACTCCACCTAATCAAAACAAAAATTTTTATATGGCAGCCAATATTTTGTAAAATATCAGAATGCTTGACTCGTCTACAAGTTACAATACTTTGTTCCAGCCAAATTATTGTGAAACTTTATCAGCACATATTTTTGCCAGTAATTCAGCAATAAACCATAAAACAATTTTCTCTAGTTCTTAATGCTTTTAGATTGACATTTCTGCTTCAAGTTTTTCTGTTCTTTTTCCCTCCAGAAATTAAAAGAAATGTACAACTCAATATGAAGAATCAATAAATTGCAACCCAAGGTTCACATACATTAGAAGTTTCTTCTTGATATGTCTTACTTTTTCATAGTATAGGCCTATTCTAGCACAAACATCAAATATATATATCCAAATTGCATTTATACCAAACTAAAAGACATTTTTTAGGTGGGAGCAAAAAATATTGGAACAACTCAAATTTCTTTTCTTTCTTTTGCTTTCCTGCTTTCCAACTCTAATTAGACGTAAAACTTTTGAGGGCTGATCTGTAGGGTGGATCAGAAGACTTTTAAGCCAATTTGTTTTAAACAACTAATGATAGAGTCGGTGGATCATTAGATATCTCTATCTTGGCTGTCTCAACTACGTAACATCAATCAGACAGCTTGAAACTTAAGACAAAATCAAGATGCTCAATAAACACCTTTTTTCTAGCATACATAAAGTAAGTATTTGATTTCAACAGACTCCAACCATGTCATGACTCGATTGAAGTATATGTTAAGAAGTTACATGATTACAGGATGAAGACAAATACAAGCAAATCTCAGATCATTGTCATCTGTGGATAGACCATAAGTGAAGCCTATCAAGCTGCTTTGCATAAACAGCCATCAATTGATTCTAAATAAATGCCCATAAATACACACTGACAAGACACCTAACATCCCTTCACAAGAAAATGCTAGGAACAAACCTAAGGTCCAATTTCAGAAAATTCAAGGCCAGTATGACAGTCATGAGCCACTTTTCAGTCAATGTCTGACAATAATAATAGAGTTGTCTAGATTGAAGACACAGTCAGACATTACCAAAGGACCAAAAAAAGTTGAAAGTCCTAGAGCTCGAGCTTCTCAAACAAAATCTTGTTGCCAGCATTCAGATGGTAATTAATTCAGAGAAATTAATAATTAATATACAACATCATCTGCATAAGAGCATCTTGTGGCAACAATCTAGCCATAATGGAGATTGCTATAGTCAATGCCATATCAAAGAAGCTTTCTAATGGCACCCAACCCCACATCAAGTTGTGTATGTTTGAAACAAAAGGGAGATTACAGATAAAGCCACTTTTCAGTCAATGTCTGACAAGAATAATAGAATTGTCTAGATTGAATACAGCGTCAGACATTCCCAAAGGACCAAAACAAGTTGAAAGTCCTAGCGTTCGAGCTTCTCAAACATAATCTTGTTGCCAGCACTCAGATGGTAATTAATTCAGAGAAATTAATATACAACATCATCTGCATAAGAGCATCTTGTGGCAACAATCTAGCCGTAATGGAGATTGCTCTAGTCAATGCCATTTCAAAGAAGCTTTCTAATGGCACCCAACCCCACGTCAAGTTGTGTATGTTTGAAACCAAGGGGAGATTACAGATAAACTTTGATGACCTTCAAGCTAGGTAACAACATATAAGAACTACCATGAGATGTCACATCATGCCAATGTTGGTTGTGTACATTGACTACACTTTTCAAGGATAACCATGTGATGCACTTCTACAGATATGGTTCTCATTCCCAAGACTGATAAACCTGGTGAGTTTTCTGACTTCCTCCCTAATAGTCTTTGCAGATTCAGCTACAAAATTATTTCCAAGTTAATTAATGATAGCCCTTCCAAGTTTCATCCTCTCATCATATTGGAAGAACAAGGTGCTTTCACAAAAAAGTAGAATTATCTCGGAAAATAAGGATATTGCACATGAGATTGCTTCTGATTTAAACAGAAAATGCTTTAAAGGGAATATCAGCATGAAGCTTGATATGACAAAAACTACTATCAACTCTAATGGAATTTTCTACAGGATGTTCTCTTCAAATTTGATTTTTCTGCTCATTTCTGGGATCTATTACACAAATGCTTATCCAATTGCTGGTATTCCCAAATCACCAAGGATCATTATATGGATTCTTTCATTCTACGAGAGAACTTAGACAAGGAAATTCCTTATCTCCTAGCCTCTTCATCAAAGCTGAAGAAGTTCTCAGCAGAAACCTGAACAAGCTTTTCATGACTGGTAAAATTGGATCTCTTAAAGGTCTGCATAGTGCCATCCCAATGTCACCCTCTATTTGCCAACTATGTTCTTATCTTTATCAATGCTCAGCTTAACTCAATCAAGAGCCTGCTGGATTCATATCTGCCTATGAAGGAGCTTCTGGTCAGAAAGTTTCTTTTTTTTTTTTTTTAGATAACTGATGAACTATATAAAAGAAGGGAAGAAAAAGGGAAAACAAAGTACATGAAAGCCCCAGCTGGAGAGACTCTCTCCAGCAAAGGGCCAACAACCAAAACTCACATAACTACAAAAACCCCAAATCCCCGCACCATAGAAGGCACCACCAAATCAAATCACCAAAACCATCAATCCCCCTCTTGGATCACCACCAAACCCCTCCTGGTCAGAAAGTTAATCCAATGAAAAGTTGATTCATTGCCTCCAAGCACTATATACCCCTACCAGAATCAACAAGATCAGCATTATTTCTGGTTTCACCCCAAAGCTCTTCCTCTCAATTATTTGGGTGTTCATTATTCAAAGGCCATGCCTTGAGAGCTTCTTGGGAGAGGGGATGATTTTACACTTCACACACATTCCTAGACCGGCAAATGGGGTGGCAGACAGATTGGCTAGAGAATGAGTGATGAAGGGCATTACTCGGACCCTCCGATTGCAGAGATGAATTTGCAGGAGTGAGATCGCTTCATTTTGTTTGGCTCTATTTCTGTTTTTAGTTGTTTTTAAGCTTAGCACTATGTACACTTTGTTAGGACACATTAGTTCTCTTGATTAGCTTCTTGTACTTTGTATTTCGATCACCCTTGGTGATCCTTGTACATACTCTTTGCTCTTTGATATTAATGAAATATGCATCAATTATTATAAATAAATAAATAAATAAATAATCTGAAAAGGTGAAAAGTAAACTTCAAGGTTTCCTTTGCTCTATGTTTTCACCTCATGAGAGCTTTCCCTTTACCAAAACCTTCACTTTACGGAAAATACTTTGCCAATTTCCTTTGGGGTAGTCAAGAGGAAAATGCCAAGCATCTCTGGATTAATTGGGCTGCAATTTGCCGTCCCAAAGGCAAAGATGGAGGGATGGGCATTAAACCCCTCCAAGAGGTTATGGATAGTCTTCAAGCTAAATGACATGGAAGCCCTTGAATGGCAATTCGCTTTGCGGCAGATTTGTGAGAAGTAAATAGTTCTCTAATTGTTGTCTTCATGAAGCATCAAATGTTGGAGCTGGTTCTTATCATTGGAAAAGTATAATTAAGGTGAAAAAACTAGTCTGTTTGAACAGTAATTGGATTGGTAAAGGAAACATAAAATTTTCGTTGAAAAATGGTGTAAAGTTGGCCCTCTCTTCCATCACGCACTATCCTCAACAAACATATAAATTCAAGTGAAGAATATTGTTGACAACGAAGGTAATTGGATAATCCATTTTTACATCAGAACTTAACTATGTTTGTACAGCCAACAAGTAATCCATATGCAAAATTTATATATGTTTTCATGCCTAAATTGATTTCAAACATCTAATGTAACCCTCATTTCTTTAAGACCACATCTAGGCCTACATCACGCAATGGATGAAATGCAATCACAGAGGGAATTAAACGTGTTAGGGCTTGACCAATCCCATCTACCCATGCCCTTCCTTTCCCAAAACATTTTCTAGTACATGAGAAATTATAGAAATTTCTTATTGAAAGTAATAAGGAAAAAAGGAAAAGGAGTTGAGTGCAAAGGTAGCACATTGTAGGAGGACGAACAGAGGAAGGATCAGTAATAGTAACAAACTCATCATAGGCACCATGCCCTCTCAATATAGGAATAGGATAGATCAAACAAATTATAACAAACTCAAATGTAAAAATAATAATAAGCAACATGTTGAAAAGAGTGTGGAACTCTACGTATTTTATCAGAAACTCACATCTTGAATGTTGACTAAATCACGCGAGCTAACACCTGCTCGGAGTCCATCAAGCAGACCTTGAACATAGTCATAAAAGTAATCGGGGTCATCACAAACAGAAAAAGCGTGCACCTGTGGTACCAAGAACACATTAGGTAGACATATTTAGAGAGTTGATGAACAACTACTGAAATAACAAAACATACTTTCGCCTTTAACTTAATCAGCCATGATCCCAATGATAGACCAGCAATAGTTCCGCCACTAGAAATCATAAAAAGAGGCAATCAAAATGGTTGAAATTACTGTCATGATCTTATTCAACAATACCACTATATAACAATAGAACCATATCTTGATTCATGAAACACAAAAATAGAAGATAAATTAAAGATAAAAAGTGGTAAATCATTCTAAGTATCAGTTGAGAGTGTGGCAACTCCACCAAAGTGTCAACAAATTGCTGAATAACTTTTTTTATCGGTACAGAAAATATTATATTAAAGAGTAGAAAAAATGAAAATCGGATATAAAAAAGTGTACATTCGCTATGTAGACACCCCAATTTGGACGAAAATAATTGCATTTTGATCTTTTTCGCTTCTGGAGACTTGAGCTTAGCACCTTGGCATTTTTTTTTCTCTCATCTCAGTTCCTAATCTCGAACCATTTGAATCAAAATTCTCATTGAAATCCTCAAATTGTATAAAATTATCAAAATACCCTCAGTGGATCCCATGCGTTGCAGAGTTCCTCAAATCCATTTCTGACATCATAAATGAATTCTCAACTGAAAATGTGTTCCAACGAGTATATTGTCACCTAGTTCGAAGATCATAGGAGAAAATGACCATTTTACCCCTAATGTCATTTCAGGTCAAATTTGGAACTTTTCAACATCAGAAAAATACTTCGACCCAGATTTGATCTTTACAAGCAGAACTCGTCAAATGGCTGTAATTCGGTGAAATCGTGAAATTGTGGCGCAAGGGGTACTTTTGGTATTAAAAAAAATCAATTAATTGGTGATAAAAAAATAAAAAAATTTTAAAAAATAATAAAAATTGAAGATATTTTAAAATAATAAAATAATGCAAGTAGATTTAAAATAATAATAAAATTGAAGATATTTTTAATCAAATATTTCAAGTGGATGAAAAATAATAATAATAATAAATTTCAAGTGGATGAAAAATAATAATAATAAATGTCAAGTGGATTAAAAATAATAATAATAAATTTCAAGTGGATGAAAAATAATATTAACAAATTTCAAGTGGATTAAAAATAATAACAAAAATGTCAAGTGGATTAAAAATAATAATAAAAAATTTGCAAGTGGACTAAAATAATAATAAAAAAATACAAGTGGATAAAAAAATAATAAAAAAAGAAGATATTTTTGGGGAAACAAATCTATAAAAGGGAGGGTTTGAAATCAGAAAAGATGTAGACCAAAAACAAATTCAGAAAAAGACCAGAAATCAGAAAAGAAGAGAAAATAATCAGAAAAATTGAGAAGAAAAATACTGACATGTGTCACTTTCACACAAGTTCCAAGGAGCAACGTCACCATCCTACCGCCATTCCTACATAAGACAAAAACCCCTTTAGATAGGTTAGAAAGCAGATATTTATAAGGCGGTGAGGTTTTCACCATGTGCTTTTCATTCTGAGAGTCCGTCTCAAGACAACCTTTTTAGAGGGCAATTGATTGTAGTTTGCTGAATTCGTAAAGGAGAACTCCCTTTGGCAGCTATTTTCCTTCTAGGAACGTAAGTACCTCTGTACCCTTACCAGGTGATCAATGTATTCTCGAATTACCCATGTAG